>CM069233.1:36786067-36887387 GCA_035582765.1 Acer negundo
ATATCTCATCCAATAAAGGTATTTCTGGCATAGAAGATCTTCAATCTAATGTCAATTAATAAGTTGGTAAGAAAATATTCAACAATAGGCACCATTAGTTATCTTCATAGCGAGCACAAAACTGCTCATGTATTTTGGAATACAAATCTGGAGGTAAGCTATTATGCAATTTTTATGACTGAGAGTTACAAATATAATTATAAAACATTCAGATAAACCACAAGTCAACAGTAATATTCAATCCTCAAGCCAACATTACATGCATAAAGAAGTGAAGATTATAGAACAGATGGCAATAGCCTGAGGACACAAAATGAGAGAGATACTTACTTTCATCTGGAAAGTCGGTGTATTCCAAGGCACATTCAATCTCCTTTCTCCTCTGTCGAAAATCCTTTATCTTCAAAAATATCATTTAAAGGAAAAGTTAAAAACTTAAAGTAAAAAAAAAAAGAGATAAGTTAAGACATCTAATGTATTCGGAGACAATTACTGAACTACATGTCTGTCGGTAAAAGGAACTGTAATGCCAAAGTTGACTAAACTAAAAAAAGAACCTTCGGTCTTACTGTCTTAGACAAGAACACGAAAGATTCATTAAGTAAACACTAAACAAACACTAAAAGCAAAGCAGTTCAATAATGGGGCCATGTTTTCACATAAATTCCAATCAGGAAAGTATCTAATCATTAAGAAGAACAAATTATGCCATACAATTGCCATGGAAATGAAGAAGTTTAGACAAATCAGTTAATGCAAAGCACATGGAAAGAAAAAAAAACAAAAAGAACAGCTCAGAAACACATTTAGCTAATAAAGCTTAATTGTTCCCTCATTGATCAACACCGCCAGATCTCAAGCAACCAAAAACAACAGATTGCTGAACAAAATTTGTCATTATTACTTATTACACTAATTTTTTTTTTCTTTTCCAAAATGTATGGTTGATTAAAGCCAAATCTTCATAAAACATGTTAAGAGAATGGGTGACTCTATTGCCACCCAAAATAGTTCTCGCCTTCTTGGCACACCCATTTAATCCCTACACTCACGGCTCACCATAAAAAATTTGAAATTTAATAATTTACTTTTACAATCTTTGTCAAGATTAACCCTAAGGGCAAGTTTGGTATTGTTGTAGCTTTGAAAATAATAACTGTTTGCTATTTTGAAGGGGAATAATCAACAATGAAGTGAATCAAGTCATCAACCATTAGTTGTATTTTTAAAATTATTGTTTAGCTCAAAAGCATAATACATATATTTGTTAATTTTATTGCAAAAGTGTTGAGATTAGTTACAATGAAATATACATGATTTTAGAACCCAACTTCCTTTTTTTCATTAATTATATAAATTAAATCACTATTTAAGTAGAATATCTAAATTGGGAAAGAAATTCATAATTTAAAAGATTTTATAAATCAAATCAATATTTATGTAGAATATTTAATTTTAAGATGAAACTGGGTAGAAATGATTCTAACTTGATATCATAAGGACAATAAGTATATTTTAAAATATTCATTAAATGCTGAAATAGATTATTCCATAATAACTTTCAAAAAGTAACCCCCACCTACTCTTTAAATCACGGATAAAACTTGTCGGATTATCAATTAATTACTTTTTGAAAGTTTTACCAAACATAATTTTTATGTCAAATTTATAATATAATATGATTTAACTTTTCAAAAGCAATAAAAAAAACTAGCCCTAAATATTAATAACCATTTTAATTAAATTGTTTCTCTTAAAACCCACAAAAAAACCAAATTAAATTGGAAGACTAAATTGGAATTATATGGAAAGAAATGTCAACGATAAATGCTCTCTCGTAGCATCAACTTATCAAAAAATATACTGAATAAACCGGGGAGCTTTTAATTCTTTTCTTTTTTTTTTTTTTTTTTTTTGACCTTTTTTCTTAGGTTTCTTGAAAACCAAGCAGGGTAATGAAAAATTACAGTAAACACACACAATGATCCGCACCAAAACTTCAAAAATTTTAAAAAAGAAAAAAACCAAGCAAACCTATAACAATATAAGAAAAAATAAATAAATCTTAATCTAAAACCTAGAAAGAGAAAGTGCGGAAAGTACACACTACAACACTTTAAAAATCGATAAATGCAAACAACAACCAATACCTTCATATTAATATTTGAGGTTCATTTGATGCTACGAGAGTAACGAGAGAGCCTTTACTGTCAACATTTCTTTCCATATATTTCTCTCTCTCTCTCTCTCTCTCTTTCATCAACATTTCTTTCCATATATTTCCAATTTCGTTTTTGCATGTAATTAGTAAGAAGAAAAAAAAAACCGCAGCTTGTTTGATTAAGAGTTCTTCACCTAGATTTGATTTTGTGTGGGTTTGAAGAATAAAAATTTAATTAAAATGGTTATTAATATTACGGGTAACCTTTACATTTTGGAGATTATAAAAAGTAAATAATTAAATTTCAATTTTTTTTTATGGTTGGTGTCGGTTGTGGGGAGTAAATGGGTGTGCAGAGAACTATATTGGGTGGTATAGAGCCACCCTAAGAGAATAGGCAATCTCTACCATGCGTCTCAAGTTTAAAAGTTGATGGTTGATGACTTAACAGCACCAAGTTGTGCCGTGTGCCGTGTGCCACAACGTTTTTTTAGAGATCATGAAGCTCTACCATTCTCAATACTAGCTCAAATCAAACCTTTAAACATACATGGAATTAAAAGAGGATGCAGCAATCTCTCATCACAGTTGAAAAGTGGGTCTATATGTAGTTAGAAGGACAAGTTATGGATTAGAAAAATTAAAAATTAAAATAAAAGTGTGATCAATTGAAATATCACATATCAATGAATGTTGCTACAGAAAGAAGCCAAAAAAATGAAAAGAAAAGAAAAAAAAAAAAAAAAACCAAACAAACAAACAAAAACAA
This sequence comes from Acer negundo, assembly GCA_035582765.1. Lineage (NCBI taxonomy): Eukaryota > Viridiplantae > Streptophyta > Magnoliopsida > Sapindales > Sapindaceae > Acer > Acer negundo. The sequence goes on from CM069233.1 coordinate 36,788,998, forward strand.
AAGCCAGCCACATGTTAGATCTTTGTTCCACATTTTTTATGAACTAATCAAATAGTGTACGAAATTCCATTCCAAACAAAGCATGGTTACACTAAAAGCATAAGAATTAATCAAAGGTAATCAGGCTTTACATGCCATAACCTCAAAACAAACCTTGCATCGGAACCATGCACCACGATAACCTGAAAGAAAAGATCGTGACTCTGCTAGTTGACCAACCTTTAATGGAAGTTTGTCTTTATCCATGATGTTGCATCAAGCAGTATGTCACTGACTCACTGCAATATAAACATTAACAAAGTTAGCTGAAATTTAAATTTGGTGATCAACCATGAAAAAAAAAAAAAAAAAAAGGGAACAATACAAGTTTTTACTGGTATTATTCTCTTGCCTCTTCCTTCTCTCTATATCCTCTATTTTTCTCCCTTTTTACCCTTGGCTCCTCCCTATCTATTTTATAATATTCTCTCTGTTTGTCCTATATTCCATATTTATCTTTACTATTTCTTTCCATACTTTTCCTCTCCTAACATGTACTTTGTAACTTTACTATTTCTACCTCTATGCTACATCCAAAGGTATCAAAGTTTCTCAGTCCTACATCAGTTGGTATCAAAACCAAACGTCCCAACCTCACTTCAAACACTTTCAAATACTTAGGTGAAATTTTCATAACCCTCGTAGACACTCAAACCCACTTCCCAGTCCCCGCACACTCAATTATCATTCTAGCATAGTTGATTTTTCATTAATTGAAGCTATTAAAACAAAAGCCAAAATTCAGTAAAACACAAAATTTTGAAAATACTTCATCTTCTGAGACTGTTCTTTTCTTTTAAGAAATAAACTAATTCAACATTTGTGTCTTGTACACAGAAAACCCACCTCTAAACAAATAATGTGAAATAAACCCTGCTCTTAAAATCTTCAATAGAATCCAAAACCTAGTTCAACGACGATCAAATTAGATTAAAAATCGAATACATTCATCGAAAGACGACGAAAAAAAAAAAACTCAATAAGCAAAAATATATAGACAGACCCAATTGTAGAAAATAAAATATCCATGAAACCCAAAACAATCGGTTACCGAAACATTAAGATCGAAGACATAAATCCCCAAAACCCCAATTAAAAATCAAACCCAAAAACAGGAACACATTACACATAGGGATAACGAAATTAAGAGAACGGAAATTAGAAAAAACATCGTATAGATCGAACCTGAAACCGAATACAGAGGCTGTTGTCAAATTGGCTCTTAAAATTTTTGAGAAGAGATAGAGAGAGATGCGGTGTATTTAGTCTCAGTCGAACAAAAACTGGTCCAAGAAGCCCAAATTGAGCCCATTATTTTTAAGGCCTGAACAATATAGATGTATTAGATAGAGATATGGACATTTAAAAGAGGTCCAGTGAGCCCAAATCAAACCTTTTATTTAAGGCCCCTCAAAATTCAAACCCATCATCCCAAACCCTAAAAACTGGCCGATTACTCTCCATAATAAGAGAAAAATAATAATAATAATAATAATAATAATAATAATAATAAAAGAAAAGAGTGGACCCCGCAATGTGTTAAGCCAATCAACATGTTCTAAACCCAACCTAAAAAATAAAATAAAATAAAATTTGTCAAGCAAAAGAGCCACCTCCCTTGTTCTGCTCTCCAACATTTGTCACCGACCCACCCTTTTAAAAAAAAATACAAAACTACCTCTCTCTTTATTTTATTTTCTAGTTTTACCGATTTTTTTTTTTTTATTTTAAAAAAACATATATATACCAACCCAATATTTTTCAGTTTTCAATAAATAATAAATAAAGAAAGAGAAGAGTAGGAAAAAATACAAAGCCAAAAAGCTCCCTCGTGTTCTTCGTATCTCATCTCTAAAGCGTTTTCTTTTCTCTTTTTTATTTTTAGGGTTAATAGCACTGACACCCTTATATTTAGATGATATTTTGCATGCAACGACAAATTTTGTCATATCATACAAACCTCCTCTGAAATACACTAACTTCCATATTAATAATTGCCGTTTTGCTAATGTTATTGAAGAGCAATTTCTTTTATATTTGTTTGTGGATTGTCACTAAACATGCATGGTGAGATTACATATATACAATGGATGATTCAAAGTATATTTGTAGACGCTAAAATTAAGTCAATAGAAAAAGTCAAATGAACATTTATTATTGAGGTAGAACAAAAGGTTTTCGCTGAAAAGTTCAATATTGTTGCGAGCTCTCAGCGAGGGACCAGATGGTCGCTCTGCTTGTTCTCAACGAAAAATTGAAAACATAGAAAAAAAATATTTATTAAGAGCACCGGTTAGTAACCGACATTTAAACTTCGACAATATAGTACAAATAGATTAAGTTTATCATGAGATATAGAAAGAATGTTTATTATTGTTCTAAAGTATAAAAGTGGATACTTTATTCTTGGAGAGTTCTCTCATGACAAATAGTTGATGAAATATTGGCATTTATGCTCATAGCAAAATGACTTATGTTGTGCCCTTTTAAAGTCTTTAGGCATAATTATTTCTCGGACAAGTCTTCCATGTCAAATTCCCGTAATTATAAAGTGAATCACAGGTTTTGATAATCACATGTTGGAGACTAGCTTCAAAAATTCATATCAAATTGTAATGAACATCAACGTTTATTATATGAATGTCTGCATTAAATTTTAAATTAAGAATTTAATGTAGTCATAAATACTATTTATTGTGTTCAATGTGATAGATTAAGAGACTATTGATTCACTTGTGTTATGTGACATAATCAAGTGGTCACTGGTCAACTTGTATATAAGAGATGTTCTTGTGGTTCTTTCAGACCTTTCTCACTTTATTGCTTTTCAGCTTCTCAAATCTAAATTGCAAATATCAAGAGGATCGTTCTCACTTGTTCATGTGAAAGAGAGTTCTTACGACGATAACTCTCATTTACTTTTACTTTAACTTACACGAACCTTACTTGTTCTAATTATATGATGCAATTTGGTTTACCATCCAAGAACTTTATACAACAGTGTTAATTTAAAATTAAAGGATACTTTGTATTTAACAAAATGTATTGTTTGCACCTCAAAAGAAGTATACATTGGTTACTAATATATATATATATATATATATATATACAATTTCGTTCTTATGCAGACGTGCTGATATAACTTCATGGGAATATGAATATGAGCCACTGGTTTTGATTAGTGCATGTACACTTGAGTAAAAGCATGTAAAACTAGTGACTCATATTCAATATCCCTATGAAGTTATATCAAGACGTCCTCATTTAAATATATATATATATATATATATGTATATAGTAATTATCAAGTGAGGTATACCTTACTTTAATTTTGGTAAGGACCTTGATAAAATCTCATTGATTTTTTTTTTTAAAATTTTAATATGAAATTTTTTGTGGATAATAAGTTCAATGAAATATACTTATTAATAAAATTTGAGAATTTTTCAAGTACTATAAGTTTTTTTTTTCCTATATTTCTCTAATTTTTACAATGCCTTTAAGTTTTACAAATTTGGGATAAATAGTTATAGTGCTTGAAAAATTATCAAAATTTATTTATAGATAGATTTCATTAAACTTATAATCTATAAAAAAAAACATTCATAAAAATTGATATGATTTTATCAAGATCCTTACCGAAATTAAATTAAGGTATACTTCACTTGATAATTACTTTCTCTATATATAAAAGAAAAACGTCCCAAAAGCTTGAATTTTACGTGTATCATTATCTAACAAAAAAGGAAAGAAAGAAAGAAAGAAAGAAAGAGAAAATACGATCTTTTGACGAAAACAACTCAAATCTTCCAATTTTCTTTTATTTTTCTTTTTTAATCCTCATAATTGTATAAGGAACCCAACAAAAGCGGGAAAAAGGAAAATAGAATGAAGAGAAAAAAAGGGAAAAATATATCAATACGGGAGGAGATCTCTTTTATGGAATTCTATTCCATTGTATAAAAATTGTTTCTAATTAATTATTTTAATTTGAAGGTATTTTAATAAGAGTAATGCTACCTTGTCCAAATTTAGTGTTCAAATCTGGAACTCAAATGATATAAGAACACTTTAATCGATTCATTTAAATAATGCAAATCTAATATAATTTAAATGAATGGTTTTGAGTGTTGTCACATCATTTGGATACCAAATTTTGACACAAAATTAGAACAAAATAGTATTACTCTTTTAATAAAAATAATATAACTATAATAATAAAATAACTAAGTTAAGGTTAATCAAAGGTTTATTTTACCCGTAATTAACGAATTTTAGGTGATGTAAGGGCATGTAGGATCCAATCTTTCTTTCCATTTACTTTGTTTTACTCATATCTAATTGGATAGATTGAAGATTGGACCATATAAAATCCAAAAGATCGGATCTGCACACATCTCTAAGGAAATGTTTGTGCAATTAAAACAACAGTTGACGCTGTCTGGAATTTAATCTAAAATCAGGGATGTTAGTGCAATTAATTTCTTTTAATAATAATCATAATATTTACAAAGTTAAAAAAATAAAATAGACAAAAACAAATTTAATAGAAATAAAACCAAATTAAAATCAAACAAAAATTCTTTTGGGTCTCTCTATCTCTCTCTTTTGCTTCTCCTTGGACCTCTTTCTCTCTCTCTTTCTCTTCTCAAAAATTTAAGAGCTGTCATAGCCCAATTTGACAACAGCCTCTGTCTTCGGTTTCAGGTTCGATCTATCCGATGTTGTTTCTGATTTCCGTTCTCTTAATTTCGTACCCTATGTGTTCCTGTTTTAGGGTTTGATTTTTAATTGGGGTTTTGGGGATTTATGTCTTCGATCTTAATATTTTGGTAACCGATTGTTTTGAGCTTCATGGGTATTTTGTTTTCTAGAATAGGGTCTGTCTAGATATTTTTGTTTATTGAGTTTTTTGTCTTTCGATGATTTTATTCGATTTTTAATCTAATTGATTGTCGTTGAACTGGGTTTTGGATTCTATTGAAGATTTTAATATTAGGGTTTATTTCAAATTATTTTTTTAGAGGTGGGTTTTCTGTGTTCAAGATACAAATGTTGAATTAGTTATTCCTTAAAAAGAAAAGAGCAGTCTCAGAAGATGGAAGTATTTTCAAAATTTTGTGTTTTGCAGTATTTTGGGTTTTGTGTAAATTAAATTATATCAACATCTTAGTCAAATCGTTGTAGTATGATTATTTCATTGGAGCTTTTTGTTTTAATAGCACCAATCAATGAAAAATCAATTATACCAGTTAAAATTTCCTTTACTTTTTTCCACTCCTATTAGCAGCCAAACAAATGGTTTTTTTGGATACAAACTCGATATCGTTGAGGCTGGAGTTAATTGAAAATAATGGTCTGAAATTGGGGTTTTTAATATTTTTTATTATTATGGTGTTACGATGGTTGAAGGGGATGCTTGTAATGTGTATATTGTTTTATCTCCCGTAAAGTGATTTTAAGAGCTAATGTTGACTCTTTACATGGGTTCTTGATAATTAGCAAGTGGAGTTGAAGGAGCGTGGGGAAAGGAGTTTTGGAGTGGGAAATGGCAGGGATTTCTAGCGAGGAGTCTGGAGTGGGAAGGTCTGTGGAGGGGATTTTGAGTGGGCAGCGTTGCCAATCAGGGGAAGCATTGGCAGAGTGGCGGTCTTCTGATCAGGTGGAAAATGGAACCCCATCAACTTCGCCCCCATACTGGGACACTGATGATGACGACGACGGCTGTATGCTTTTGGTGCCCTATACTTTTGTTTTGAATACATCATTGTGTTTTTGTATACTCCACAAGTGTCAGCTAATGGAAATTATTTCTCATTATTGATATTTTTAAAGACCAAGTTGAAGGAAAAACTAAAGTGGACAATGATGCCAAATGGAGAATACTATGATGCGTAATATGGTTTCCTATTATTTTTTGATCTTTTGGTTAATTAATTAATGTGTTGCCTATACACTTGAAGTTTGAAGCTGAAGATTGAGGGCTCTGAAATTGTTATGCTCTTTTATTCCATAAAGTTTGTTTGGTCAAGATAAATAGATTATTATATTTGTTGTGATATAATATTTAGTGAAATGAGCTTCCAGTGGCTTTCAATTTGTTGGTGCCTGTGTGATTGTTTTCCGTGTATATTTATTTATCTGTTTAGTATTAGATTGCAAATACTTTGAATTTTTTTAATATTTAAACTCTTAAAGCCATTTTCATGATATATTTTGTGTTTCTTTTCTAACAGTCTAGTTGTTAAACCACTGAAATGATATACGGTGGTGATACTTTTCTGTTACCCTACTTCTTTAGCACCTTGATGATGTGCTGCCTGATTTTCAAAAAGTATATGGGAGGAATAAATTAAAATTGCTTGCTTACCATTTCATTTGAATCTTCCCAATGAAATCAATGACATAAGAGTGATAATGAAATATATTGGATAGGAGGAATTTGTAGGATTTCTTTTTCTCACCTCTTTTCTACTACCAAGTGTAAGAAAATTATCATGTAGTGTCTTTGAAAGTAGTAGTTCATTCTGTTGTTTTGGCACTTGAATTGGTTTTAGGTGGGAATTACTTATCCCCTTTCCCGTAAGAGTGTGATTAGTAATATAAGCATGCATGGGAATATATGATGCCTCATCTTAGACATATGAACGCAATTGAAGTGTGAATTAGGTTCTTGGGCTATTGTAAAACCATGTATTATTTCTTTAACACACTTGCAAAGTGTTTAATGTTTTGTTCTAATATGTTATTACTTACTTTACTAAAGACGGCATAGCTGTGGTTAATTTCTGAAATTTTGTTGTCTTCATAAAATTACTTTATAAATTTTCTGATGCATATAGGCAATTTAGTATGAAGATGATGCTGATGGATCCTAGATGTGCTATATTTTTAATTTGGTAGCCTATCTTGGAAGTAGGACTTCTTTTGCGATTTTACAATTTTTCAAATGCTGTATTAGTCTTTATGTTTTACTCGTTAGGTTATCTCATCATGAAGGACTGTTGTTGATCTTGTTTCAGTGTTATGTTATGTTCATTCACCTTCTGATCCATTATGTTTCTCAAACTAAGGTCACTTCTTTATAGGGCCAAAACCTTCTGAGTTATATGGAAAATACACATGGAAGATAGAGAAGTTTTCACAGATTAGCAAACGAGAACTTCGTAGTAATGCATTTGAAGTTGGCGGCTACAAATGGTATGATGTTTTGAACTAGGGTGGTTTGTCGTACATCATTTTGATACGTTTATTGTTTAGTTTCCCAATTGTCTTACACATGAACTCTTACCGGTCATTGTTTGAAGATCAATTTTTGAACTTTTCAGATTGTTCTAATTTTGTAAGTGGGTTATTTTCAAATGTTTTCTTCTATTGAGATCTTATGACATTATATGTATAATTAGTATTATGTCATGTATTTAATCATTCATTGAAATTGATGAAATTTTTAAAGTTGTTATTTATGCTTCGTCTCTGCATTTTGACTTATCTGTTAGATTATTATTTTAGTGTTTAGTGGATTATGTTTTCCATCGTGTATGTTGAATTCTATTGGTTTTGTTTTAACTCTTTTGCTATTGTCAACAGGTATATTTTAATATATCCCCAAGGTTGTGATGTTTGCAATCATCTCTCTTTGTTTCTCTGTGTTGCTAATCATGACAAACTCCTTCCAGGTTTGATATTATCCACGGGTTTAAAATTGCTTTGGCCATCTTTCTTAAATGTATTCATGTAGTTTCTGTTTTACTTGTGTAACAGGCTGGAGTCATTTTGCACAGTTCACAATAGCTGTCGTGAATAGAGATCCAAAGAAATCAAAATATTCTGGTTGGTTGGTTGAAAATTGGTTTGATTAATGTATTGAGGTTCTTGATTAATGAGTTGCTAATGTATATTTTTCAGATACCTTACATCGGTTTTGGAAGAAAGAGCATGATTGGGGGTGGAAAAAGTTTATGGAGCTCTCAAAAGTGTCTGATGGGTTTAAAGATGGAGACACTCTCATTATAAAGGCTCAAGTTCAAGTCATCAGGTATTCTATAATTTATCAATTCAAAACCTTTTATCTCCTTGAATGTCTTATCCAATGCTTTGGGACAATACTCCTTTTAATTTTTAATTAGATTTTGCTCATGCAAATGAAGTTTGTGTGTGCAGCATGTTTGTGGGAAAAAAATGTGTTGTGAATTCTTTGAAGATTGCTTCGGTGTAACTTACGAGTGTTGTAATCTTGACATTGGTTATTTTGTATTAAGTTAATTCTGCTGAGTTATTTAACTTGGCTCAGGACCTCAGGTATAATCCATTTTAATAAAAAGTTTGTAATATATTTCATTTGGTTTGTAGGGAGAAAGCAGATCGCCCATTTCGTTGCCTTGATTGTCAGTATAGGAGAGAACTTGTTAGGGTATATTTAACAAATGTAGAGCAAATATGTCGGCGTTTTGTGGAAGAAAGGCGAGGGAAACTTGGGAGGTTGATAGAAGACAAAGCTAGGTGGTCAAGGTATTGTATATTTTCACCTTTGTTAGCTTAAAGCACTGACTATTCCTTCCTACCGTTTAATATATTTTTTTTTGAAGATGACCTTTTAAGGTTTTCTTGTGAAATGTTTATTTGTTTCCTGTGATATCGCTTCGACATTCTACTTCATATTCTTAATGGGCTGACTTTTGTGTGTGCGTGTGTGTATATTGCTATATCTAGTTACCCTTTTATTGGCGTAATTATTGTTTGTATTCATTTTTTGTTTGCAATGGGTGCAGCTTCTGTGCTTTCTGGTTGGGCATTGACCAAAATGCCCGGCGCCGTATGTCTAGGGAGAAAACAGATGTGATTTTGAAAGTAGTTGTAAAGCACTTTTTTATAGAGAAGGAAGTCACATCTACTTTGGTTATGGATTCCTTATATAGTGGGCTGAAGGCTCTTGAAGGACAGGTCAAGGGAAAGAAAGGGAGGGCAAAGTTGTTGGATGCTGAAGATACACCAGCTCCTATTGTGCATGTGGACAATGATATGTTTGTTTTGGTGGACGATGTATTGCTACTACTTGAGAGGGCTGCCTTGGAACCGTTGCCGCCGAAAGATGAGAAGGGTCCTCAGAATCGTACAAAGGTGGGTTTCTGTAAATGTTGGATTAAACCTGTTTTCTGGTTGTCATTGTGTTATGCTGTCAGCTACTCAGCTGGTTTGTTTCTCCAGCTCTATGCATGGGCTGTCTAATTCAGTTTAATATTTTCAAGAGTTGCTACAATTTTCCTTCGTGATTTTTTATTTTATTGATTCTTTGGTTTATTTACTAGACATTTCTGAAAATCTGAACCATTGACATTGGACATGCATATTTAATATGGAAACTTGAATTTGAGCCATCTCTCTAGCTTTAAGTTAAGGATGGGATCATCCATTTATGGTGGTCGAAGGTGGTGACCGAAATTTGGTGATGATAGTAGTGTGGTGTTGGTGGTGTCAGGCGACATTCATGGTGATAGTTGTGGTTGTTATAGAATACTTACGGATGGCAATGGTGACATTTTGGTGGAAACAGCATCTTACTTTTTATACTTCTTAAAATGAAAATCTTTTTCCAGGTCTTGGATTATTTCATTTCAATTCACTGTACATAATTTCAATAGTTGAGTTATTAGCCTTAACTATATCAAGAATAACATAAACCTGTTATGAGTGGAAAATTAAATTTCTCATTCTAATAGTAACAGCTTTTGTACTTCAACATCTGTGAGCACCCATCTTGCAAATCTTGCACAATCATGATATTGTACTGTTCTCCCTTTCTCTTTACCCCTTATTTTGTGAATTTATTTTGTTTTAAGTGGTGTGCGCATGTAAAGTGAGATCATGGATATTACACATAGAGGATATGATCCTGGATAATGAGGAGAAAATGGGGAAGGATCTGTGCGCACCACCCCTTAATATTACTTTTTTCTTTATAAGTAGATGTGGTTTCATTTTATTTATTTCACAGTTGTGTGCTGTGGAGTTTATTACCACTTGTGACTTGTGTTGTTTAATTTCACTTATGTTGATTTGAGTGTATACATTTGGATGTGCAATTCCCTGAAAATCTAAGTTATGTTTACAATATTACCAACTGTTTGTTGAATTTGTATTGTTTTCATTTTATATATATATATATTATTCTTTCCAATTTTGTATTTCTTATATATTTTTTGTTAGTCTTAATTTAATATATATTATATCTTAATTACGTATAATCACTTAGCAACACGTCCATCTTGCAGGATGGTAGTTCAGGAGAGGACTTCAACAAGGATTCCATTGAACGTGATGAAAGGCGCCTCACAGAATTGGGGCGTAGGACTGTGGAGATTTTTGTCCTTGCGCACATTTTCAGGTAATTTATTTTATAATTATGCATTTTGCTATTAAAAACCCTTTGTATTTTCTTCTATGTAATTAGCAAGACATTTGGTTTTTTACTTAACATTGATGCATGCTAGTTATGGCTTGTCCGGTTGGCATTTTTCAGGCCCAATTTTGTTTTCATTTTATGAAAACACAACCCAATGCCTGTTCTTACAAGCTGTTTTTAGAAAATAAACAAATCAAGGAAAACAGAACTAGTGTTAAAATTGAAAAAAACTGAAAACACTTCTTTCAGTTTTTTCTGTCTTATCATATCTCTTCTTGTTCTTCTTCTTCTTGAGCAGCCGATCTGCTTCTCCAACAAATGGAGGAGCAGATCGGCTCCTCCAATGCCAGAGGCAGGTGAGATCCTCCTCCGGTGACCTGGCTAGATTGGTGTCACCGGAGGAGAATCTCTCCTCCTCCATTGCTGGAGGTGGCCGACAGTGAACATATATTAATTTTTTTAAAAATCTATTGGATATGGTATTATTACATTTCTGTGTCAGGATATCAAAAAAATTCTATTCAAGCTAATTGATATGAAATTAAAAATGATGTCTACCAAGTACCAATTCAATTCACTTTGTGAACTTCAAACCTCATTTTAAATTTGTTATTTCATTTGTTAGTAAAATCAATAATTTTTTCTAAATTATGGGTTTATTGTTGAATGCTTGATTAGTTGATTATGATTTGTGATCACAGATGAGTTATTGACCTCCGTTTAAATATTGAAGTTTACAAATTACAATAGAAAAATTAGATCACCCAATTATTTAACCAAATTGTTCAATAATTTTAGGTTATAATGTCAAACAAAATGCAAACTTGATATTATTTTTATTTATTTATTTATATATTTTCAGTTATTCTACCAGATGCGTTCAACATATGCTATCAGACTCATTTTTAGATTTCGAAAACTGAAACCAAAAAAATTGTTTACATTTTTCCTAAAAAATCAACAAATGAAAAATGCTACCTGACACGCCCTTAGTTATGTTTATTAGTTTCCATTTATAAAAATCTGTTTAACTGTTTGTTGTCATTTGGTATTATATATACATCTTTTTTTCATCCTTTTTTTAGATGAATGCATTGCTATGGGAAATGTTACTATTTTTTTTATTCAATGAAGTTATTGTTTGACAATGTAATTGCAATTTTTATCTGTTTTGACGCTCTAGCATAATGATTATATTTTGGATGCTCATCATTACCCACAGATGCCTAATTTTTTCACCTTTACGTGCAGCAATAAAATTGAAGTTTCCTACCAGGAAGCTGTTGCATTGAAGAGGCAAGAAGAGCTAATTCGTGAAGAGGAGGCAGCGTGGCTGGTTGAAAGTGAGCAGAAGGCTAAGCGTGGAGCAGCTGAAAAGGAGAAGAAGTTAAAGAAAAAACAGGTATGCTATCCTAATTTTCATTCGGTAAGACTCAGCCTCAGACTGCTACTCTCTCCTCATGTATGCCCCCCAGAGCTATAACTTGGGCAGTAAAACTCTAGAAAACAGGTTTGATTGATATCTTGATAAAACTTTCCAGGGGGGGTATCAAAGACATCTGTTTTCCTTATTAAATTGACTTGCTGAGTAATTCTTTTCATTTGCTTATAAAAAAGTTTTGTTAACCCTGGTTTAAAGAAAATTTTCAAAAGCTGTTTGTCATCAAGTGAGAATTTTGGTGGCTGTGTCACCTGATTGTGGTATTTGAAACTGTTGCTGATACTGGCCATTTTGTGTCTCCTCAATGTCTAGCTGACATGCAATATCAACCATTAGCTTTATTTGTTCCTGGATAGTGCCTTTATTTTTATATTGCATAGCTATGGTTTAATGTCTTTATTTATTATGTAATTTGGCAAACTGTTATTAATATTCAGTTTCTCACTCTTTTTAAAATTTCTTAGACTCACATGGATTGCTTGCCTTTTGGGAATTATGCATTTTGTTTTCTTCTCATGGCAGGCTAAACAAAAACGGAACAATCGCAAAGGGAAAGACAAAAAGAGGGAGGAAAGGCCAAGTGCGACTCTACAAGAAAAGAATCAAGAAGAAAGTCTTGGTGATAAGAACGAAGAATCAATTGTAGAGAATGCCCAACCTGTGCTTGAAAAGCCTGAGATGCTGGAAGACGTTTCTGATGTTTCTGATTCAGTGGATGGTGTTACTGAAGTTCTTCAGCCTGATTCAGAAGACAGAGATGCTAGCCCTGCCAATTGGGATACCGACACATCTGAAGTTAATCCTCCCACAGAAGCAAGTAGCAGTGGAATTTGTAGCTTATCATCTGTACCGAATGGAATGGCTGAAAAAAGAAGCCCATCTTTAATGGATGATAGTTCTTCAACATGTTCTACTGACTCAGTTCCATCTGTGGTAATGAATGGGCCCTACAAAGGGAACTCATTTACTAACTACCAAAATAAAAAATCGTCTACCAGGTAAACATATGGAGTATATTACTTTTCTGTGCTATCAAGAAGAGAATATTCAGTATTTATTTGATTTGGCTCCTTAAATTTGTAGAGGGAAGAACCAGCAAGGTAAGGCAACATATGAAGGGAGTTGGGCAAATGAGACGGATGATCAGTCTTCTAGACCTGCTACAGATGCAGGGGAGAATAATGACATCTCTGAAAGCAGCAAGGCTGGTGAATCTGAGTCTGAGTCTGTTGTTTCGTCCTTGCAGGATGGGATGAAGTGGCATGAGCAGCACCTTGGTAATAAGGTGAGTTACTATGAATTCTTCACTCAAGTTTCAAATATGTACTTGGGTAAGAATTCTAAAGCCGTTAGTAGCACGGGGGAGTATCTCACTGGAATTTGGATCCATTTTTGGGTGACTTCATCTATTTGTGAATTTCTATATTTTTGGCTTTTGACATGTACTATGCTGTTATTTGGTTTATACCTTAGGAAATTTTTTTCCTTCAACATTTTTTTGTCTCCAAAAAAAAAAAAAAAAAAAAAAATTTCAATTTTACAGCAAAATTGGTTTGTAAAGTCAGTATCTATCTTGATCCTACAAAGACGGACATGATTAGCAATGATTTCTGGGATACTTAATTGAAATTGATGCAGGTTGGATGCCCGAGGGAACAAAACTCGTGCTTTTTGTATCTGGAATCTTGTTCAGTCTTTTGTACTAGAGTTTTCCTTGATATTCCTAAATTATGCATAAATTATTGAGGGTTCTATACTAATTGCTTTAATAAATCTTCACATATGTTATATATATATAGCCTTGATAGTTTTCTTAACTTTTGTGGTCTGAAGGCTGGCATTCTAATACACAATCATATATATGTTTTATGTGATAAGGGCGCAAACATACATATATATGGCTGTCTCCTTGTTTTTAGACTTTTGAGAGTGGTCATATTTGATGCTTTCTTTCCAAGCCAGAATTGAACATTTGTATCTTTGTTTATAAATCATAGTTGATTAGGGAACAAAAAGAAGTTAATGTTCTTGGACGTCAGGATCTATGAAAATTGAAAGAGTTATTAGAAGTTTTATTGCTAAGGTTTGGTATGATTCTCAATAGAATACTTTTGGATTGTGTGCTCAAACTTTCTACAATATTCTTCTTTTTCTGCATGTATAGTTATTTTTAATCTCTATAGTTCTTTTTCTTTCAAACTTTCTACTGGAGGGCTATTCCACAAATTCAGTATGTGAAACTTTTGAATTTTTGTTCTTAATGGTTAATTCTGTTATGATGATGGGCATTGTTTTTTCATGTGATAGGAGGTTTCATCGCTTCAAAAGAAACTGAGCATCAAAGACCCAGGTGATGCAGAAAGACCTAAAGAGAAGACATCTTCTGTGTCATCCTCTCCAAGAAGCCCTCCCAGAGATCTGCAGTCCACTGTTCAATTGAAGTCAGAGTCCAGGAGCACTGCTAATGCAGATCCTGATCTACATAGGAAAGCATCTTCAAATGGCCAACAGCAGACTGATAAAGGAGCAGTGTCAAGCACTTCATCCCAACCAACCACGGTGCTAAAATCTGAGATTCAGAAGGCTGCAACTCCGAAACGTACTGAAAAACCTATGGAACAGCAAGTGCCCTCGATGTCAAGGCCCTCTAGTGCTCCTCTTGTTCCTGGTCCTCGACCAACTGCTCCTGTAGTTTCCATGGTGCATACAGCCCCACTACTTGCCCGTTCAGCAAGTGCAGCTGGTCGATTAGGTCCCGATCTTTCTCCAGCTACCCATAGTTATGTACCTCAGTCCTATAGAAATGCCAAAATTGGAAATCCAGTTGGTTCAAGTTCAACTGGTGTAAGTCATTCTAACTCTCCAAGTTTGGGAGTAAACCCATCACCAGCATACTCACAGCAACCTGCCTTGGTATCAGCCCCGATGTTTTTATCCCAGAGTTCTGAAAGGAATGACCCAAATCTAGTCCAGTCAAGCTTTCCATTTGGTATGGTAACTCGGGATGTCTTACAGAATGGGCACCAGTGGATGGAGAGTTCTCAAATGGATACCAACAGAATAATGCACCATGATCCTTCTTCCCTGGTCAATGATATTCAAAACCTCGACTTGTATAAGTCTCTGCCCAGTGGATCCCGAGAGCACTTTTCCAACGAGTTTCCAGCCTGTACATCTGGACGTCAAAATCAAGGTGTGATGGCAGATGATTTCCCACATCTTGATATCATCAATGACTTGCTTGATGATGAACATGGTGTTGGGATGGCAACTAGGGCAGGTACAGTCTTCCAGTCTCTCAGCAATGGGCCGCAAATGTTAAATAGGCAGTTTTCCTTTCCATGTGATATGAACATATCAGGTGATATGGGGCCTTCAGCCGCCTCGTGTAGGTTTGAGAGGACGCGGAGTTACCAGGATGATGGCTTTCAACGGGGATATAGCTCTTCTGGTAGCCATTTCGAATCACCAAGGGAATATGTTCCCCAAGCTAGTCCACTGCACTATTCTAATGGGCAAATGGATGGGATGGTTCCAACCCTGTGGCAGATGGGTGGTACTGATCTATCCTTACTCGGCAGTGTGAGGAATCCAGAAGGCGACAGCTACCCGTATTTCCACCCGGAATATTCAAATTTGGCGTGTGGTGTCAATGGTTATACTGTATTCCGACCCTCAAATGGGCATTGAAGGAAGCTACAATGGAGTTGGCCCGTGAAATTAGAGGGTTGATATTCCATTGTAATATAAAAGAGTATTGGAGGAAATTGTTGGGAATTAGGTTTGAAGTGAGGTTGTAATCTTTCCATAAGAAAAATATTATGTAAAGAGTGTTTCTGCTTTGCATCCAGCTATTTAGTTTTTTCTTAGAAATGAGGCTTTCATGTATTCTGGCTTTCCCTTTAATGGTTAAATGGCATGATAGATTTCTCACCCACATCTCTGTTGGTTTTTTCTGGAAATACAACCCTTTTTTATCGTGTTGGATTAAACTTGCCAAATCACTTGGACCCGAAAACGAAAACTTTGAATGCGTCTAAGCACTCGTGCTCAAACATGTTCGGTCGGTCTATTTTTATCACGCTAAGGTTGGGTTTGATTTAACATCCGAAGATTAAACGGTGTTTAACTGTACTAAAGACTTAAACCGAAAAATATGTTTATTTTTTTTTTCACTGAAAACTAAATATAAGTGATAATTTTTTTTTTTTTTTTAAGTTACAAATATCTTAAAATAAATGCTTTTACATATATGTCCTTTCAATTATTACTTATTATATATTTATATTTTAATATTAAAAACAACTAAAACATTAATTTTCAATTTAATAATATAATAACAAATTTATAATTTTTTTAACCATATAAATAAAAATTGAATAAGTTAATTGAAGTTTAGTTTAAGAAATAACAATAGTTAGAGTCGGCCACTAATAATACATACAATATTTAAACTATATATGTGGAAGTGGAAATGGTGCGAAATGTCACCATTTCAAACTCATTTGGTGATATTGTCAGTGGTTTAATAAGTTAAGTTTAAAAGGCACATATTATGGTGAACTACCAAAATTGCCCTTAGATAATCAGTTATGTTATTCTCTTTGTACTTTTATTTCTCCACACTTCCAAAAAAAACGACTCTCTCTCTCTCTCTGATTTTTTCTTTCTCTCTCTCTCTCTCTCTCTCTCTCTCTCTATCTACAAATAAAAGTTAAAGATTTGTGGTTTCCTCGAGTTTCATCTTCAACTTATAAAATAAGGTAATATTTCTTGAACTTTCTTCTTATAATTTGTTCACATTTTGTAAACCAGCCATTGTGAGAATTTTTAGATCTCCGAGCCTTTTCATGTGTTACCCGAGCCTTTTCATCTGTTCACTATCCAAGCATTTTCATGTGTTCACTATCCGAGCCTTTTCATGTGATTCCCGTGCCTTTTCATGTGTTTCCCGTGCCTTTTCATGTGATTCCCGTGCCTTTTCATGTGATTCCCGTGCCTTTTCACGTGTTTCCCGTGC
This sequence comes from Acer negundo, assembly GCA_035582765.1. Taxonomy (NCBI): domain Eukaryota; kingdom Viridiplantae; phylum Streptophyta; class Magnoliopsida; order Sapindales; family Sapindaceae; genus Acer; species Acer negundo. The sequence continues at coordinate 36,805,900 of CM069233.1, forward strand.
CTTTTCATGTGTTCACTATCCGAGCCTTTCATGTGATTCCCGTGCCTTTTCATGTGTTTCCCGTGCCTTTTCATGTGTTTCCCGTGCCTTTTCATGTGATTCCCGTGCCTTTTCATGTGTTTCCCGTGCCTTTTCATGTGATTCCCGTGCCTTTTCATGTGTTTCCCGTGCCTTTTCATGTGTTTCCCGTGCCTTTTCATGTGATTCCCGTGCCTTTTCATGTGATTCCCGTGCCTTTTCATGTGTTTCCCGTGCCTTTTCATGTGTTTCCCGTGCCTTTTCATGTGATTCCCGTGCCTTTTCATGTGTTTCCCGTGCCTTTTCATGTGTTTCCCGTGCCTTTTCATGTGATTCCCGTGCCTTTTCATGTGATTCCCGTGCCTTTTCACGTGTTTCCCGTGCCTTTTCATGTGTTCACTATCCGAGCCTTTTCATGTGTTTCCCGTGCCTTTTCATGTGATTCCCGTGCCTTTTCATGTGATTCCCGTGCCTTTTCATGTGTTTCCCGTGCCTTTTCGTTCACTATTCGAGCCTTTCGAAGAATTTTCGAGCTTTTTTATGTCTTTCCGGAGCCTTTTCATTCACTATTCGAGCCTTTTGAAGAAATTTTTGAGCATTTTCATGTGATTTAATCGAGCCTTTTAAAGAATTCTATGAGCCTTTTCATGTCTTCTCTGAGACTTTTCAATATCCTTACCATAGCCTTTGTAAATGTAATATTTGAAAAAAGTTTGTAGTCCTGAATTTTCATTAATGCTTTGTGATGATTAATTTGACAGCATCATGAATCGGGTTAGAATAGTAATATCTTACAACGGTCGATGGGAGCAGTTACCCGACGGAAGTCAAAGGTTTGTTGGATCGGATAACCAGGGAATGTATGTGTCAAAGGATATGACTTACGAAGAATTGGTGGCGATCGTGCATACCATTGTGAATTATGATGTAAACAAATTCAATATTGATCTGTCATCAATATCAATTGTTCCTGGCAGTACATGTCGCACATTTATAAGAAATGACAACGATGTGCAGTTTATGCTAGGGGAAGATCGAGTTATCCCTCAAGTATGTGTCAGTGTAACTGAGAGGACAGCTGGAAATGTGATCGGGAATCATATTCCTCCTCTTGAAAATACCCAACAATTAGGATCCTTTAGCGGTAGCAACCAAGTGTTCACCCAAAGAAGTGCCACTGAAGGTGGGGGAAACATGTGTGGTGTCCCACCGGTAGCGGTCGACCATGAAGATTTAGTTGAACCTCAATTTGGCGATGTGTTTGGTTGTCGAAATGAGCAGTACAATGAGCAAAACAATTACCCGAACCCTGAGGTGGATAATGAGGCAAATAATGAACAGGTTAATGATCGGGTTGATGATCTACAAAATGTGGATGAAGACCCTGCACAAATTGAAACACGAGGTAGACATGTACAAGGAGTTAGTTGCACTCCACTTGATATGCCTGGGCCTTCCGAGGTCCGGTATAATGTAACAGCATCTGCAACGTGGGTTATTCCCGGAGCAGATTCATACTCGTTTGGTATTGATACAACTAGCACCTTGGCAACGCCAGAACCTAGAACCATTATTTATAAAGGTCAATTTTTTCAGAGTAAAAAGGATTTGAAGAGGCTAGTTGGCCATTTTGCAATGCATCATAACTTTGAATGGAAGGTGAAAAGGTCCAATAAGACAACTTTACATCTGGTTTGCATCATTGACGACTGTACATGGAAATTAAGAGCGGTGAGGAGAGATGAAGGGACATACTTTCAAGTGAGAAGTTTTGTCAACGAACACAGTTGTCCCTTGGAGGAGATTCACCGTCGCCACCGACAAGCTAGTGCAGTCATAATCGGAGAAGTCGTTGCACCTAGACTTCAACAACATGATGGTCGTCTCATGCGTCCCAAGGACGTCATCGCCGATATGAAAACAATGTATTGCATACAAATCATGTACAGTAAGGCACACGATGCCCTTCAATATGCATTATCATTGACCTACGGAACGCATGAAGAAGCTTTCCAACTCTTGCCATCTTTTGCATACGTTATGGAACAGCAAAATCCTGGCACAATCACCGACTTACAATGCACTGACGATGATAAATTCCTCTACTTTTTCATGTCGTTAGGGTCCTCAATTAGAGGTTTTCGGAGGTGTATACGTCCTGTGATTGCAGTTGATGGTACCCATTTGAAGGGAAGATTCGGCGGTACAATGTTTGTGGCAACTGCACAAGATGGAAACGAACAGGTGTATCCAATTGCTTTTGGGTATGGTGACTCAGAAAATAATCTTTCATGGGAGTGGTTTTTGGAATGCTTGAGGGGTGCCCTTGGTAATATAGATGATCTGGTTTTCATTTCCGATCGTCATCCAAGCATTGAAGCAGGGATATCTAAAGTGTTCCCTTATGCAACACATACCATATGTTGCTGGCATTTTGGGGAAAATATGAAGAAGCGATTCCATAGAAAGGATGTTGCTGACATAATGAATGATGCAGCTAGGTCGTACAGTGAATTAAAGTATAATCGTCACATGGAGGAGTTACGTAAGCTGCACAAGGCTGCATTCGATTATGCTATTGCTGCCGGTCCTCACAAATGGTCCCGCGTACACTGTCCCCAAAGAAGGTACAGGGTGATGACCACAAATGTTGCAGAGTGCATAAACTCATGCCTAAAATTCGCACGGCAACTGCCATTGATGACGCTGGCAGAGTTCATTAGGAATATGCTACAAAAGTGGTTTCACGATCGTCATGCAGCTGCACGGTCCATGCGTCATCGATTGACCGACGCAGCACATCTTGTGATCCTGAAACGGGTGGAGAAGTGCGGTTTTATGACCGTAAATCCAGTTGACTGGAACATATTCTCTGTCAGACACAAGGGAAAACAGTGGACGGTTTACTTAGCCCGCAAGACTTGCACATGCAACAAATTCCAAATGGACTTTTTTCCATGTTCACATGCACTCGCAGCGGCAAGGTACTTGACAAGTTATAGTTAACACATTATATTACCCAAACGTGAATCTCACTATTTTCATTGTTGCAGGGAGCGAAACTTGGATTTCACATCTCTGTGTGCAGACTACTACAAAAGGGAGACACTTATTAATGCATACTCGGTCCCTATTGTGCCTGTTGACCATCCTTCTTCATGGGTTGTGCCATCTGACATCGCAGCGCGGGTGGTTTTAAATCCAAAGACAAAGAGACAATCAGGTAGGCCGATGGAGGGTCGACATGCCTCGTCTTCAGAGAGGACAACCACACAATCGTGTAAAAGATGTGGACAACCTGGACATAATAGCAGGAGGTGTTCCAACCCGCCTATGGTTAATGAAGGTCCCAGTAGAATTGTCCCCGAGGAATATCGTCGCAAGTGCAGCATCTGTCATTCAATTGGACACAACAAACAAACGTGCCCTTATAAGGAAGGCAATCAAACATAACAAGGCAGTACAAGATGAAGACGAATTGCCACCAGAAGCACCTTGAGGAACATGTCTCCAAGTTGATGTCTTCAAACATCGTTCAGACTTTGGGAACCATGCTCGATACAGTTATGTTGTTTAAATCGTTAAAGGTTTAGTTGTTCATTTTCATTGTATTATTTAATTCGTGTTGCAACGCACTAAATTGTTCACGCGCGGGTTGGAAAGTGAAAAAAATTAATTAATTAATGAAAATAATATATGAATCTGTTATGTACATCAATTACAACTCAGGGAACAACCCATATATAAATCATCTATACAACAGTGTTGTGCAGCGAGTTACAATAAACCTCCACAGCCATCTTCTCCCGGATGGTGCCCATATCCTCTTCTTTCCAATCGAACTCCTTATTGTTTGCCAACAAGTACTCTGCCAATCTCAAAGTATGGGCACCACAGTTACCGCTGCAAATCACCATATGAACAACCATTAGAATGAAATTTAATTAAAACCAAGTGAGGTATAATAAAATGTTGAAACAGTCATACCCCTGATGCTGTTGGGGCACCCCACGGGATCCGTCCATGATGCTCATCCGGAAGGCCTTCTTCGATAAACTGTATGTCACATCATCCTTCGTTCGGTTTGAGTGAAACTCGACCTGATGCAACATCGAGGGTATAAACCAACGTAGGCACGCAACCTGCTTATTCCTGTACTCCCATGGGACCTCCTGTCTGAACGGGTCTAACAGGTAGATCTTCCCTTGGGTGAGGTCGACGCTGGCCAGTACCCAATGGTTGCGTCCAAGGTTGCAAAGTATCATAACCTGTTAGTGTTTCAACACAGTGTTATGTGCCTGAAATCTAAACATAGTATTAAACACATTGAAACCTTGTAATTTAAACACTCACCCAATCAACCGCGTGCCATGACTGGTTTCCTGACGGGAGTAATCCTCGGACCGTCTTCAGGTCATCATCGTGCCACTTGTGTTTCAGCATAGACCATTCCTTAGGGGGTGCGGCCACCCCACTGCCGAACATCCGTTCCCACTGAATATCTAACCATGACTGTATATAGAAAATTAACCACAATGTTAGGTAATAGATCTAGTAAACACATCAATTAAAAAATGAAAATCGTACTGTACAAGAACTTACATAGAACTGGGAATCCAGTACGTTAACCCTCTGAGCGTAGACAGTGGGGTATGCTCGTTGACGCTTCCGTAAAATCAACAAGTACGCATCGATGTGCTGACAATGTAAACATTTTATATTGTTAGGATTCTACCATTACTGATAAAAACTTATACAAACAGTTAAAGTAAGGAACGTACCGTATCCTCCAACTCCATGAAGTTGGTTTGGAACCGTTGGAACCAAGTGACACCAACTGGTATATGTATATCCACATCACGTCTGCATAATTGCTGAAGAAGTTAGATGACCAAGTAATATTAATTAAAAGATTGTGTAATGAACGATTATACGTACAATTCCCCCGTGGTGTTCCTCTTGTAGGCTTGGTACGCAGTAACGTGGTCAGGATCTAACAAATCATAGGGCTTGAATGCATGCACTGATGACGCTGGCTGGTCCTTGGCTTCTTCGGCCTACATGGGTCAGTGTATGGGGTCATCAGCTGCCAACCTGGCCTGCGAACCCGCAGCTGACGCTGAATCTGGGGCGGACTACAGGCTCCAGAACTAGACTCCACCGGAGGTGTGCGCAGTGAGGAGGATCTCTGCCTCTGTGGACTACTGTGAAGAGGGCTGCGCTGTGAGGACGACCTGTGCCGCCGTGTATCTCTATGAGGAGGGCTGTGATGTGAGGAGGATATCTCCCGTCGTGTATCTCTCCGAGAAGGGCTACGCTCTGAAGAGGATCTATCCCTCCGTGTATCGCTCTCTCTCCCTGTATCGCGCTGATGAGTGGGGGAGTTGCGCCTGGATCGCTTCAACGGTCGCACTGCGCTGGGATCTACTGGAGGTGGTGTACGCTGTGAGGATGAACCATGTGCTAGGTCATGTGGAAGAACATGTGGCACAGATCCACAGGTAGCTCCCGTACTAGTAAGTCCTGTCTCTGTACCAGCACTGTCGTCGGGTATAACTGGAGGAGGCACCTGCTCTAATACTGATATCTCTGTACCACCGGGAACCTCTGTTCGTTCTGTCATAACATGCCCCGGGTGATCAGATACTGTGTCCGCAGTATGTGCCTCCGTAGTAGGTGTCTGCTCATGTGTGATCTGTGGGTCTATCCCATGCTGATGTGTACCTGTCCTGCCTGTGGGACTAAAGTCTCTGTGATGGTCATCGAATGGTGGACCATCCATACGGGACTGCGATGTCTGACCTTGACCCTGACCCTGACCCTGAAGCGCCCGGATCATATCCAACAACTCCTGATGCTGCTGATCTCGCTTCTCATCACTCTTTCGGATAGCCTCCATCATATCAACCCGTAGAGATTGGACAGCATCCATCACTTCAGCGAATTTACCATCCCAGCCCTGAAACGATTTCAAGTTTTGTCAGCACTTAAACTGTTCACTCAATTGAAATTAAATAATGTGGTTCTAATATCTTTTACATACATGTGGATGCCCGCCAACGCCTCCTCGGGAATCACCTCCAGGTCGAGACTGTCTGGGCATAGTGAATCGTACCCGTCTATGCCTTTCAGGACTCTCATCGCGACCCTCCAAAACTGAATCACCCCTAGGTCGAGACTGTCTGGGCAAAGTGAAACGTACCGGCCGATGCCTCACGGGATTCCGACTCCCACCCTCCTGGTCTGAACCCTCTGTATCATTGGCTCCGGAATAAGCACCATCCCTATCACTGGGTCCGGAATAAGGACCCTCCCTGTCACTGGGTCCTGAATACGCACCCTCTATATCACTAGGTCTGGAATACGCACCCTCCATATCAATGGGTCCAGCACTCCTACGTCGTTCGTGCTCAGGGACGTGACTAGGTATATCAGAAACATCGGTATCATACAGACTGCCTCCCAGGTATATGCCTTCGTAGTAAGGTTGAGCCATCTCAACACTCGTTGGCACCAATTCACGCCGCGCAAACATCTGAAATTAGATCATTGTAATTGTATACATACTAAAAACTATGAAAATTAACAACAACAATACTTACCCTTTCAGTGAAAATGCCATCCAGTTTTCTCCCCCACGGTCGCTGACTCAACTCCCATTTCAGAATACGTGGGGGTGGTAGCTCGGAGATTGCCCTACGGATCCCACATTTTTTATTCCCAAGCTCGGGGATAACCTCAAAAGCAAATATCTGTATAATATATAAGTACGATATGAAGTAAATACATTAGTCATATAAAATAAAATAAAAAACTATAATTAAAATACATATTCAAATTTTAAATTCTCACCAATAGTGCGTGTGGTAGTCCATATATGTTGTACGTCTCAGTTGTGTGTACGTCAGCACCCCTTTCTTGCTGTCGTTGTTCAAACCGCTCCCGTCGACCATCCAACGCATGCTTGAAACAATAAATTGACCGCCTATACACGTGTGCGCCCCACGGGAACGCATCAAAAGCGTCCAAGTCCTCCACTAGCCTCCACTAGCCTCCACTGCCATACTGGAACTTTATCTCGCTCGTCTACCCCCATTAGTATCCAGTTGAGCATAAACAATAAGCATAGCTTTACCGCATCGTACTGCTCCACAAAAATACCAATCCGCAGCACTGCTCTCAACTCTTCAAACTCGATGTCTCTACCCTGGAAGTACCGCTCGTGTATGCCATTCTCTACCATATCATACCTTGCCGTGTCGGGAATGACTCCGAACTTCAACCCAGTGATTAGACAAAACTCAACCTTCGAGAACCGGACCGAATGCTTACCTAACAAAAATCTCATCTCATCTCATCTTCCGGCCCATCGTGATGCAACTCGCGCAAAAGCAGCCGATGGACAATCCCAGCCGAAAAATGAATCTCACGATGCATCATTAGAAAATGACCAAAACACGACTCAGTATACCGACGTCGGTCTTCGATCCTCAGATGTTCAGGTACACTATTAAGTGCGTTGTCGATATCAACCAGGTCATGGAAATGGTCATGCCGTATAATTTTTCCCTTGAACCATTCTCTTACTGGGGTTTTAAGCGACTCCTTTAGCTGATTCCTCATCTGCATTCACAGAAAAAAAACATATGAGTTCATGAAAAGGCTCGAACAAAAAGGCTCGGGCAGTGTATGAAAATGCTCGGGTAATGTATCAAAAGGCTCGAACACTTCAGTAAAAGGCTCGGGTAGTGTATCAAAAGGCTCGGGTAGTTTGTGAAAAGGCACGAACACTTCATTAAAAGGCTCGGGTAGTGTATCAAAAGGCTCGGGTAGTTTGTGAAAAGGCACGAACACTTCAGTAAAAGGCTCGGGTAGTTTGTGAAAAGGCACGAATACTTCATTAAAAGGCTCGGGTAACGTCTGAAAAGGCTCGAACAAAAAGGCTCGAATAACAGTTCAAAAAGACTCGATTAAGTTCAAAAAGGCTCGAAATAAAAGGTTGAAAAAGGCACGATAACAGTCCAAAAAGGCACGATAATAGTACAAAAAGGCACGATAACAGTACAAAAAGGCTCGATAACAGTTACAAAAGGCACGATAACATTACAAAAAGGCTCGAAATCACTTCAAAAAGGCTCGATAACAGTTCAAAAACACGATAAAGGGCACGATAACAGTCCAAAAAGGCACGATAACAGTACAAAAAGACGCAAAAAGGCGATAACATTACAAAAAGGCTCGATAACAGTTAAAAAGGCACGATAACATACAAAAAGGCTCGAAATCACTTCAAAAAGGCTCGATAACAGTTACAAAAGGCACGATAACAGATACAAAAAGGCTCGAAATCACTTCAAAAAGGCTCGATAACAGTTAAAAAAGGCACGGTAACAGTACAAAAAGGCTCGAAATCACTTCAAAAAGGCTCGATAAAGATTCAAAAACACTCACTAACCTAGATCTTCATCGTCTTGAAAAGAAATTTTTTTCTTAAACTAAAACACTAACCTAATCTCATCAAACAAACATAATGAACAACAAATCAAATCAAACCTAATCTACATCAAATACACAAAACTTATCTAGAACAAAAATGCGTGAGAAACAAAAACGTACCGGTCTCGTTTTTCTTCGCCCTTCAGTTCTATTCGACATCGGTACTGTAGCGCCGTCGCCGGTGGTTCTTCGTCAGGTTTTGGTCCTCTGTAGCACTGTTGCGCCGTCGGGGTTTCTCTCTCTGGTTTTTTCTTTCAACGTTTCAAAACCAGACAAACCGACAAAAAGGGTAATTTTGTCTGGTCACATAAAATGGTGCCTTTTAAACTTAGATTAGTAACTTGGTGCCTGTTCCCCAAAAAGCGCCCCAAATGGTGACATTTAAATTTCGACCTCATATGTGGAATACTAATATAATAACAAATTTATAATTAAATCTATATGCTCTATCAATTTTTATTTAATTTTTTTTTTTTTTTTTAAAGTGGCTGTAAATTTTTTTAAACAGTTAGAAGAAAAAAAAAATTAATATATCTAAGGGGTGTGAGAGAAGAGAAAACCGGATATAAATAAGATTTGTAAGGATAACTTTAGAAGTAATAACTTTATATATATTTCAGTTATTTTTTATTAAGTGAAAAGCGGAAAGATTTTAGTTTTTATAAAAAATGATTTTATAACTTAAAAAAAATCAAACAAAACAACTTAATGACACACATTAAATACAATTAAGTGTTCAGTGTAAAAATCAAACAATTCTTAAGTGATATGGACACCGACTCTCGTGACTTCATGTTTGAAGTAAAAGGTGGGCTGCCAACGGATGATCATCATTGAATTTATTAAGTCGATTCAACCACCAAATTTTACAGATTATCCAAATCTATATACATCATGCTGGTTGATATATCATAAGATTTAATTTATTTTAATTTTGTTAGGCTATAATGCTATATAGCTTGTCGTGTACAACTTTCTAAACTACAAGAAAGACTGCAACCTTAGCCTGAAACACAATTGTATTACAATAACTTATTATTTCTTTTTGATACTCTAATCATGTATCATAATTTTATCCTCTTTTTTTTTTTTTTTTTAACACTAGAAAACAAATAGCTACACAAAGTATCTCAAAAGGGTGCTCCTATTTATATCCTCTGAATTGATTCTTGATTCCATGCTTTGCATTCCAATAACCAGCAATTGGACAGAAATATTAATATAACCTGAACAGTGATAAATTATTGTCGGTTTTCTTGTTAAAGTGAGATTTTCTATTACAGACGTTGACCCTGGAGGATCATTTCTGTATTTAATTTTTGCTCTTTGGAGATGGGATTCTCATTGTCTGTCATCAACTTTTATCATTTAATTAGTATGTTAGAGTCAATTTACAACTAAACAAAGATTTTTCTACGATATGTACAGGATGGTTGATAGGGAATCCACTGACGTTTTCAAATTTTTTTCCATAATATTTTTTAATTAAAATTTCTAATTTCTAATTTTATTTATTTATTTTTATTTTTATTTTTATTTTTTACAATAAACATAGGAAAATGTTAATGATGGAAAAAGTGAATAAAAAGTTATACTTACTGTTCGTTTGAGAGAGCTTGTCTATTGGGTAATAGAGCTTTTTTAATTAAAAAAACTCTTTTTAATTTTTTTTGTATCATTTGGTTATCACTTAGCAGAACTTTTAGATGATTAAAAAAGTTGTTTTACATCTACTTGGAGAAGCCCAAATTTAAAGCTTTTCCCAGTAGATCTTTTGGAGTTTTTTTTTTAATAAAACTAAAATCTCCAATATAACCCTATAATTTAATATTTGCTAAAACATTTTGGTCATTCTATCATTAAAAAAGCTCTATTTTAATTGACAACTAAACAACTAACAACTTTTATTTAAAAGCTCTACCTCTAAAAGATCTACTTCTAAAAGATCTACTTGAAAAGCCCTCCCAAACGTACTCATATTCATTCAAGATCGACATAAGAAGTTCTGTATTGATATATTGAAAGAATAAATATGATTTGTTTAATTAAGTTTAAGTTTGGAGTGATCATTAACATGTGCAACATGACCCATATATAAACCAAATATTTCCTTACTAATTTTTTAAAAAAGTTTGATTCCAAAAAGGGTTAGAAATTTGTCAGGACCTGTCAAAATCAATGTGCGGCTCGAATACCTACTCTCAAAATCATGAGATATATCTATTTCCACGATATAAGGAGAAAACTCATAAATATTTACATAATTTGCGGCTTGAACCCCACCACTAATGTGAAAGCAGGTAGAGGTAGAGGTAGAGGTGCACACCACTTAACTGATGAGCTAATAGAGTATGTACAAACATCTCTCTACCTTGGTGTTGACGATATTTTATAACTCAAAACCTCTTATATACTGCATATAATACAACAACTACAAAAGAATTACTAGCAAAAAGTAATCGAAAATTCTTAAAACCAGAACATTAAAATCTAATAGCTATTGATTAAATGTACATGAAGTTGCATGATACACAAATTAAACATATTAATCCTACTAAGAATGTTTTTTTTTTTTTTTTTTTTTCATGATAAAGACCAAACGAGATGACCCATGTGATGATCTAATAACATTCAAAGTCATGATCAAACATTTGTATGTCACAGTTGACGAACGCAATAAGCACGACTTATCTAATTATAACACAAAAACAACGTTAATCAATTCAAGGTCCAAGCAACAGCTAATATCCAAGAAGTTTCCTCTCACATCACAAAGCAGACCTTGCATATCACAAGACAAACTTGATCCCCATTAAGCAATCAAAGACTAGCTAGATCTTTAGTGCTTAATTATAACTAATCTATGTTATTAATTTACACTAATATCAGTTTTATTATCTACCTATATAAAAAGAAAGAAAAAGAAAAAAATGGAAACCAAGGAATTTAAGTTCAAAACCTGCCCATATTCCTAGCTTATGACCCATCCAATTTTTTTTTGAATTTTAACAGAAAAACAAAATCAAGTAGTCAAGAGTCAAAAAATCTTTATCAAATTAAATAGTAATCAACTATTCACAACTCTATAAATACCTTCAATTTTCATGCTTCAATATTATCAAGTTTAATTTGTTAATACACAGCAAGAAACATGAGCCTTTTCAATGTTATTTTTGCAGCTCTTCTTTTTCTTCTTCTTGTACACACCCAACCATGCAAAGCTGGTAGGGTTTTGGGTAATAAAGAGTTAGTGGGGTTACAATTGCAGTCTCTTCAAAAGGCTCCTGTAACTCCACCTGGCTCCTCACCTTGCACCTTCATTCCCGCGCCTCCCGGCGGTGGCGACTCGGGTTGTCCAATTAACGAAATGAACTTTGCCGGTGATCACCTGCCTCGTCATTCTGGGGCTTATCCACGTCTCATGGTTCCATTTAGAGTTGCTACTGTTGACCACAAAAAGTTGATCTTGGATTCAGAAAGTTGAAGTCTCACTTCAGGATTTTAGTTTGCCAATCGAATTAAGGATAGAATTATGATATTGGACTAAATTCCAAAGCCATTTTTTTTTTTAATTTTAATTTTAATTTTATTTTTTACTACATACGAATAAGGCAAATTTGAGTCATTGTCGGACATAGGGCGGTGGTCAAAAAAGTTGGTCTTAATCGGTTACAATGTTTCCATTCTTTTTATTTTTTATTTTTAATTAATTGGGTCATTTACAACTTACAAGTTCATTCAATTTGTAAATCATCAATATATATGTGTTTTTATTTTCTCTTAAATTTTTTATTTTATTTTTATTTTCTCTATATCTCTTTTTGAAGTAAAGAGAAAGTTTTGTATATTTTTCAAGAATAATTCTAGGCCGGCTCTAACTTTTGTGAGACCCAAGGTGAAAATCCAAAATGGGGGTCTTCTATTCGTTTTCGTAGTTTTTTCGGTATAAATTATAAAACTGTAAAACACTATATATCCAACCACAAAACTAACAAACTGACCCACATTATTCAAGAACAGATTCAAGTTGAACTTTTTAAAACACAAAATTCAAACTAAAAAAAAAAAAAAACTAATCAAACCAGTCCCGCAAATCGCAGGCATTCTTTTGGATTCATAAAATTAGAATTATTTAAAATCAAATTATTGTTTTAATTTAAAACGTAAATAAGTAAATTATTAGGCAAGAGACAAATAGATTAGTCACTATCTAGTGTGGATTTTATCGGTTAGTAAGTCAATAATAATTTGTAAGAAAAATTACAATTTGTAAAAAATAACAATAAATAAATAAATAAAAACAGAGAGAGACTTTAGAGACTTTTGAATGGATGAGGATATGAGATTGAGACTTTAGAGAGAGAGAGAGAGAGAGAGAGATGCGGAGAGCTGTATTTGGTGGAGAAAAAAGAATTAAGCAATAAAGATAAATAGATGATTGATGAATTGAAACCCTGTAACTAGAAAAGGGGTCTGTGAACAATGGGTAGTAGAGAATTGAATTGGGCTTGTGAAACTAGAAAAAGTAAATGAATTGGGCAATAGGCATTAGAGAAACCGTTGGCCATTTTTTTATTATTATTGTTGGGCTTATTTTAAAACAAATATTTGGGCTCACTGAATTATCTACAGCATAATATACTGATTGAGTTGTTTAAAAAAAAAAAAAAACTATACTCAGACCTCTAAATAAAAATACACGGTAAACGAAATTTAAGGGCCCTTTGAAAACGGGGGTCCTAAACGGTTGCCTCTTGGGCCTACCCCCAGAGCTGGCCCTGAATAATTCTTCTCAGAATTTGAAAATTTGGCGAATACGATCATTGTATTAATGCTTTTTCATTATATATATATATATTCTCAGTATTATGTGGATATTTGAATTAATTACACTATAATTGTAGTATTGTACGTATCATGGATATTTTTTGATTCTTTTTAAATGAAGTTGGCTAACAAATCAGAAAGCTAGGTTTCTGTCATCTGTTTGGTTGCCAAGAAAATGGAAGGAAGAAGGAAAGTTGACGGCTTGTTGCCTTCTAATTACCTGATAAATATGTATTTGTGGGTCATGCCTGATACTGTTGATGATAACTTTGAATGCGTCTGAGCACCTGTGCTCAAATACGTTTGGGCCATTATTATCACGCTAAGTGACGTGGACACCAGTCAATAGATGATCATCATTGAAATTATTAAGTCCATTCAACCACCATATTTTAGAGAGTATCCAAATCTACATACATCATACTGGTATAAGAGACCATCCTACTTAAGTTTTCCTCATGTGTGTTGTAGTCAAATGTTGTTAATTAGACTCCAGAGTCCAAAGTAGTTAATTAACTAAGGTTTAATTTATTTTAATTTTGTTGGACAATAATGCTATATAGCTTGTCGTGTACAGCTTTCTAACTGCAAGAAAGATTGCTACCTTAACCTGAAACACAATTGTATTACAATAACTTATTTCTTTTTTATATATACTCTAATCATGTATCATAAATATGTCCTTTTTTTAACACTAGAAAACAAATAGCTGCACAAAGTACCTCAAAAGGAAGCTCTTATTTATATCCTTTGAATTTGATTCTTGATTCCATGGTTTGCATTCCAATAAGTAGCAATTGAACAATGAAAAATTATTGCCGGTTTTCTTGTTAAAGGGAGATTTTCTATCTACAGACGTTGACCCTGGGGGATCATTTCTGTATTTAATTTTTGCTCTTTGGAGATGGGATTCTCATTGTCATCAAACTTTTATCATTTAATTAGTATGTTAGAGTCAATTTACAATTAAACAAAGATTTTTCTACAATATGTACAGGAGGGTTGATAGGGAATCCACTAACGTTTTCAAAACTTTTTCCATATTATTTTTTAAAACTTCTAATTATGTTAATGATGGAAAAAGTGAATAAAAAGTTATACTTATTCATTGATCAAGATCAACACAAAAAGTTCTGTATTGATATATTAAAATAAAAAATATGATTTAATTTGTTTAATTAAGTTTAAGTTTGGAGTCATTAATTAACATATGCAACATGACCCATATATAAACCAAACATTTCCCTAATATAAATATATATATATATTTAATTTGATACCAAATGGGTTAGAAATTTGTCAGGATCTGTCGAGATTAATGTATTAAATGTGTGGTTCGAATATCTATTCTTACAATCATAAGACATATCTACTTCCACGATATTGAGGAGAAAACTCCTCACAAATATTTACAAAACATGCAGCTTGAACCCCCCACCACTAACGTGGAAGTAGGCAGAGGTGCACACCACCCACCTGATGAGCTAATCGAGTATGTACAAACATTTCTCTACCTTGGCGGTGTTAACGATATTTTAACTCAAAACCTCTTATTTATATACTGCATATAATACAACAACTACAAAAGAATTACTAGCAAAAAGTATTCGAAAGTTCTTAAAACCAGAACATTAAAATCTAATAGCTATTGATTAAATATTGTACATATAGTTGCATGATACACAAAATAAACATATTAATCCTACTAAGAATGTTTTTTTTTTTTCATGATAAAGACCGAACGAGATGACCCATGTGATGATCCAATAACATTCAAAGTCATGAAACATTTGTATGCATGTAACAGTTGACGAACGCAACAAGTACGACTTCTCTAATATATATCACAACAACAACATTAATCAATTCAAGGTCCAAGCAACAGCATTCTCCAAGAAGTTTCCTCTCACATCACAAAGCAGACCTTGCATATCACAAGCCAAACTTGATCCCCATTAAGCAATCAAAGACTCTAGCTAGATCTTTAGTGCTTAATTATAACTATTCTATGTTTTTAATTTACACTAATATCAATTTTATTATCTACCTATATAAAAAGAAAGAAAAAGAAAAAAATGGTAACCAAGGAATTTAATTTCAAAACCTGCCCATATTCCTTGCTTATGACCCATTCAATTTTTTTGAATTTTAACAAAATCAAGTAGTCAAGAGTCAAAAAATCTTTATCAAATTAAATAGTAATCAATTATTCACAACTCTATAAATTCCTTCAATTTGCATGCTTCATGAAATGCTTCAATATTATCAAGTTTAATTTGTTATATACACAGCAAGAAACATGAGCTTTTTCAATGTTAATTTTGCAGCTGTTCTTTTTCTTCTTCTTGTATACACCCAACCATGCAAAGCTGGTAGGGTTTTGGGTAATAAAGAGTTAGTGGGGTTACAGTTGCAATCTCTTCAAAAGGCTCCTGTAACTCCACCTGGCTCCTCAAGTTGCACCTTCATTCCCGGCGGTGGCGGCTCGGGTTGTCCAATTAAAGAAATGAACTTTGCCGGTGATCATCTGCCTCGTAATTCCGGGGCTTATCCACGTCTCATGGTTCCATTTGGAGTTGCTACTGGTGATCACAAAAAGTTGCTCTTGGATTCAGAAATTTGAAGTCTCACTTCAGGATTTTAGTTTGCCAATTGAATTAAGGAGAAAATTATGATATTGGATTAAACTCAAAAGGCTTTTATTTATTTATTTATTTATTTTTTACTACATACGAATACAGCGAATTTGAGACATCGTCGGACATATGACGGTGGTCCAAAAAGGCAGGTCTTAATCGGTTACAATGTTTCCGTTCTTTTTATTCTTTTCATTTTTTTTTTTAATTAATTGGGTCAGTTACAAGTTCATTCAATTTGTCAATCATCAATATGTGTGTGTTTTTTATTTTCTCTATATCTCCTTTTGCAGTAAAGAGAAAATTTTGTATATTTTTCAAGAATATTTCTTCTCAGAATTTTTGAAAATTTGGCGAATACGATCATTGTATTAATGCTTTTTCATGATATATATATATATTCTCAATATTATGTGGATATTTGAATTAATTACACTATAATTGTAGTATTGTACGTACCATGGCTATTTTTTGATTCTTTTTAAATGAAGTTGGCTAACAAATCAGAAAGCTAGGTTTCTGTCATCTGTTTGGTTGCCAAGAAAATGGAAGGAAGAAGGAAAGTTGACGGCTTGTGCCTTCTAATTACCTGATAAATATGTATTTAAAGTCCATCTAGTGGATTCTGACTCAAATTAATCGTATATATTTAATCTAAATTTAACAAAATTGCGTACTAAAGTTGAGAATGTAACTGGGTTTGGAAATGAGAAAAAATTAGGTGGGCCGCTTTTGTTTGACCAGACCTTGTCAAGATTCACCCGCTAATAATAATTTAATTATTCCTTTATAATTAGATAAAGGGGAGTGCTAAAATCGCTATCTCGACCTACTATTTATAATGTGACATGTAGACAATATTTATTTATCCACATCAAATTTGAAGCTATTATAAATGATATGTTTTTTCTATTTATTTACAAACCAAACCAATCACTAACTTCTGAAATTACCCTTTATTTATTTACCAGGTTACCATCTAATAGTCTAATACTGTTTTTTTATTTTTATTTTATTTTTATTTTTTTTATTTTATAAAAAGAAATATATAATAATAACAAAGGCATTTTCTTTTAAAGAAAATAACAAAGACATTTAGTTCTTCATCTACATAGTGATATAAAGAAAAAAAAAATTCAATATTGAAATTTAATACAGCACAATAAAATTATTTAATAAAAAAAACTATTAAAAAAATTACATGTAATAATCGATGAGAGTTGGAGTGAAATTAAGATTAAAAAAAAAAAAAGTTCAATGGTTGACCATAATTGATAATTTGGGAATAGTGGAAAAAAAAAGTTGTAAAGTGGGACATAACTGGGATTTAAAAAAAATAAAAAACTTGATACAATATTAAATGGCAATTTGGTAAAATAAACAATAGGTAATTTAGGAAGTTAGTTGTTAGTTTGATTTGTAAATAAATAGAGTTTCTTCTTACAATCCACAAATTATCTATTCACACTCCAATTTAATTTATTTATTTTTATTAATGACAGTTCTAACCTAAATTAAAATTACTAAAAAAGATAAAAAAAAATTTAAAAACACTCTAAACTAATTAAATTATTTTTTTAAAAAAAATTATCTCTCATAAATAATTATATTAAATATTACGTATTAAACTCTTTCTCCTAAATTTGTTATTACCATATTAAACAATCTCTCCTAATTAATCTCTCTCTATTTTTTTTTTTTAAAATAATTTATATAATACTTTCTCGATTAATCTCTGATTAATAGTTAAAGGAAAAAAAAAACTTATGAATATTTTTGTTTTTTACTAATAGTAATATATATTAAAAAGTCAATATATATATATATATATATATATATATGAAAGTTTGAATTGTTTCAATTAAATTCGATTAAACTCAGAATTTCTAAGACTAATGAAAGAATTAAAGTTCTCTAGATAATCACATACTTATAAGAGTAACAAAAAACATTTTCATATTTCGATTTAAAAAAACAAAAAAAACAAAAAACAAAAAAAAAAAAACAAAAAAACAAAAAAAAAAAAACAAGGTAATTACTTTTTGAGTTTTTTTTTTATTATTTTTATTATTTTTATTTTTTATAATATATACATATATATGGTTCCTAAAAATCAAGATTATTAGTAAATTTTTTTTATTTTTTTTTATTTTTTTATCTGTTAGTCTTGCTTGAGAAAGAATAGAAATAGAAAATTAAAGATATGTATTGGAAGAGAGAGAGTTTAATATGGCAATTAAAAATTTCGGAGAGAGTATTTAATATGTAATAATTAATCTAATGATTTAGGAGAGATAGTTTCTTTTTTTAATAATTTAATTCAAAAAAGATAAAAAAAAGATAATTTTATAACAAAATGAAGTATCTTTAGAATTTTTTTAAAATTTAAAATTTGAGAATGGAGTGGTTTTAGAAAAGAAGCATAAAAAAGAAAAAATTGGATTGTCAAAAGAAACCCTCGTACATAAATAGAAAAACCAAGTCATTTATAATGGTTTTAAATTTGATGTAGAGAAATAAATATTGTCCACATATCATATTATAAAGAGATAGTGAGTTAACAGAGTGGGTTAAGAGTGTAATTCTAGCACTCCTCGTGAATACCAATGGTGTCGCCTAGGTATGTCAAAATTATCTATTGGTCTGGGGACCCGTGGGGACCTGTCCTATTAGAGGCAGGTTTAGTGCTTACCATTTATGTTATGATATGAGTTTGATAATTTTTTTGATTCCTGATTTAATTTTGGGATGATTTTGGGATTTTCAATCCTTGCTCCGACCCATCCATATACCCGTTATATATATATATATATTTATTTATATTGAAGAACATCATCCAATATTCATATTAATCACTATTTTTGATATGATATCTATTAAAAAAAATAACATTAATGGGATGAGAATGGGGATGGGGTAAGAAACCGATTCCCTAATTGGGAATCCCCAAACCCGTACCGTTTATTTTAAGTGGGTATTCATCGGGGATGATATTTCTCTTACAAATTGGGATTGAGGATGGTAATAGAAAACCCGTCTATGACCCGTACCATTGACATCCCTAATGTCACCAAGGTACATTGACATGGTGGTTGGGGTTTTCAAAATATAGCTCCACTGCCACGGTTCAAACCCTACATTGTATATATTGTCACACAATTTCTTCTGTAGTGGGATTGTGTGATGGTTTGATATCAAATTTCAAATTAAATTAAAAAAAAAATAAATAAATAAAATAAAATAAAATAAAATAAAATAAAATAAAAAAAAACCGCATCCGGTGCATTTTGAATTATCCTGTACTTATATAGAGATAAGTTTTCAACCAATCAATTTCTACCATTAATAATGATAATGAGAAAAAGGATCCCATTTAAACTTGGTTAAGGAAATATATTAATTTAAATTAGTAACTTTTAGCATCTTATAATCAATCATACGTATAGAACATTGAACAGAACAGGGTCATTATAATTCTGTTATAATGATGTCAGCCACAGTAGTTTCACAAGAAAAATGCATATTGAACAGAACAGGGTCATAATTTTGCTTTGACTACTTTGTGGTAAACTAAACCGACATGTCAAATTCAACATTAGATTTCAAGTCTTTTTTAAAACTGGCCTTGAGTCTAAAGTTTGACATTGTAGCCATCTTAATTCTTGATTCACACATTCTTGTCTCCCAACAACAATTGACAAGCTATAGAGAGAGGCACGAACCACATTGAACGTGAAATCAAAAAAAAAAAAATTTAACAGCAAATTTTATTCATTAAAGCCAACACGGCCAAAGCCTACAAAACCAGAGAAACCAAGCAATACGCCGAAAGAAGACCTAAGACCCAAACCCAACACCAACAAAACCAAACCAGAAAGAGAACAAAAGCTAATCGCCTAATCGTCTAATTGGGAATGAAAATTAATCAAATTAACCATAACAATTTCTTGATATCTTATGGGGCGTTTACTAATTGCTTAATTGGGATTGAAAATTAATCAAATGAATCAACTCTCATTACAAATAATGGAATCAGGAAAGAGAATTTAGTTCACTAGGTGGGAAGTGAAAATTAAATTCTCTTTCCGGCTTAATCCCTGATTTGTGTGTGGTGTCTATATAACTCGATTCTCAACAATTTCGGTAAACAATGTAATCACAGATCGAAAATTAACTTTATTTTCATCATTGAGATTCCTAATTAGCAGCACATTCTTAATACAAACTACATATTGGTTGGGCCTTATGCGCATACAGTAGAGAAGTACACATTAGTGAATGAGGGGGCCATCGCCCCAAGCCCACAAATTTGTTTTTAAAAGTTTATTTACATTAATTCATCCTATTCTTTTGTATTTACATTTTAGTATTAAGATGTTAATATTTTTTCAGATTGACCCAAGATTCCAGGAGATTGCTTCGCCTCTGTGGGCACGTGAGTGGCGCCTGCATTATTTTGTTAGCCCATTATGCCATAAGCCCATAACCCATTAAAGAAATGCTTCTCTGTATAAACACTTATTTTTTATTGTTTTGAAATACACACATTTCTTTCTTATAAGTTATAACAATATATGCATAATAACTTTTCATTATATAAGTACATGGCAACTAAATATGATGATATGGTGTAACATTGCTATTAAAAGTTGTCTCAAGTTTAGATGCTATTGAGATCAATAAAGATTTGTGTATATGGATGATAAGATAATAATAAAGAATGTGGTAGGATAGATCGATGTTACATGAAAAAAAAATAGCGATACATGAAATTATGTATTGATGCATAGAACGATTAAATAAGAATTTCTTATTTAATTTTTAAATCCTTAACATATATGCTTACAATTAAGACTCGTAAAATAATTGACCATATGTTCATCGGTTGAACTGAATAAATAAACAACCTGTGGATTTTATAAACTTTTCCAAGGTATTTTTTAAAAGATCAATGACATAATATTCGTTAGTTTCTTCCATATGTATTCTTATAAAATGAAGTACTTGTTATAATTAATTAGAGCAAGAGTAAAAGCTGGAACAATAATAAAGAAGAAATTATAAAATGTTTATTATATCCAAGAGTATACAAAACATTATCTACCTTTTCGTGGTAGAATGAAAATAAAAGGAGACCTGGGTTTACAATCTGACATGTTAATCGTTGCACCCCCAGCAAAAGTAAAAAGAAAATAACATAAAAAAAGTGAATTTGATAAAAATAAAATAAATAAAGACATTGTAATTACATTTTTGAATTTATTATATATAGTAGTATATGAAACCCTACTGCCTGATGAGAAGATCAAGTTAGTAGTGAAACGGTATCTTGGTTGTTGTACGTTATCATTTTGTTGAAGCCGTCACCAAGAAATCCACAGCGGTGTCTGGTTTTGGAGGTGGTGGTGCACGGTTGACCTGGCCAGCAAAGTTTTTTCCGTTCAAGCTTGGGCAGTGGCCACTACCGCCGGGAATGAACGTGCAAGGAGAACCGGCAATTGGTGGGACAGGAGTACCCTTTTGAAGGGACTGCAAATAATTATTGGGAAAATATTTCTTCAACAATTGGTTACTATCGTGCAAAGGCCTAAAGGCTGCACTCAATTGTATTGTACTTGAAGTGAACAAAATGGCGAAAATGAACAAAAATGACAAGAAGCTGCTGGATTTATGATACCCCATTTGTCTGGCTTTATTGAACAAAAATGGCAACAAAATGGTGTAAATGAAATAGAGTTAATATTCTGCTGCTGGAAATGAGTTTGGTGAGATCATTTGGGGTGCCTACATGCATTTATATAGGCAGGGTTTTTTGGGTTTATTTTTCTTAGAAATTCGGTTGTTTTGACTTCTCTGTAACATGAAATGTTAATCTTGACTTTGCCATGGTTTGAAGTTTGAACCTCTATGTAGTCTAATGGTTTGAAGTTTGAACCTCTATGTAGTCTAAATTCTGAATCAAACACACGGAACCGTGAATGCCAAGAAGTAATTGTTTTTAAGGGAAAAAGTTTAAACAAAGTCATTATATTAGTTATATACGTTCCCGTTTCTATTAGGACATCCTTATATAATTTTATCAGGATATTGAATGTGACCCACTCATTTATAAAAATGATTTGACAAGTGCATACATATCTAGTCAAAGTATGTAAAATGAGTGGCTCACATTCAATGTCCTTATATAATTCTATCAGGGTATTCTCATAGGAAAATTTCCGTAGTTATATATATATAGTCTCGTTTTTATCGGTGCGCACTGATATAACTTCATTAGTACATTGCATGTGGACCACTGATTATGGAGAAACATTGACAAGTGCATATATACTTGAATCAAAGTATGTAAATCTAGTGGTCCACATGTAACGCACTGATATAACTTATATTAGTGCGCACTGATTTGAAAATTTCACTGTATATATATACTGGAGGGATTGGGGGACACAATTTTTGACAGAAGATTTGACACGGTTTTCGACTATTAGATCTATGAGATTTGGATAGTTTAGATTTAATAAATTGATTTCTTTTCTATTTCATATTCTCTTTTATCTATAATTAATTTAGTTTCTTTTCTCTCTCATCTCTCATCACACACTTTCCTAATTAAAATCTAATTAATATTTCATCTTCCTCCCTCTTACAGTTTTTTTTCCTCCAGTCTTCCCTTCTAATTTTCTCCTCTCTTTCCTTCAAATCTTTTTTTTTTAAAATTTTTTTATTTAAATATTCACATAATAAAATTTTCTTCTCAAAGCATCAATTTCAATAATGATTCAATGAATTCAATTATCCATGATTCGGAACCAGCGGTTTCGGTTTAGATATGACCACTGCGAGCTCAACGGGGAGCTCGACCCCTGAATGTGTCTGCGTAGCGCCACTAAACTAATTATCCAATGATGTTCAACTTCTATTGGAGGTCTGTTAAACAAACCTTTATAAAGAAGATGAAAGAATAATAAAAAAAAAATTAAAAAAAACTTCAAAGCAAGAGATTGTGTGTAAAGTAAGGGTATTTTTGTCTGTTCACCATAATATGTCTTTTAAGCTTAAGTTATTAAAGTGATGACTTTCTTATAAAACCACCTTAAAAAGGTGACATTTTCCACAATTTCCACATTTCGGTTTTCAATTCGGAACCAGCGGTTTCTGTTTCGGTTCTGGTTCCGGTTCCGACAGTTCAGTTCCAGTTCCAACGATTTAGTTCCTTTTTAAAAAAAATAATAGAAAACCTTTTAAAACTAATAGTTATTGATCCTTATGAAGAATTTATTGGGAAAAAACAAAATTCATCTCGATAGAGAACCACTTTGAACGAACAAAATGATCCATATTGTATCATTTCCTAATATATATGATAATTTAATTGTTAATCTATCTGTAAGGAAAAACTTAAAAAAAAAATCAAGAATTTTCAACAAAATCAATTAATTAGTTCTTTGTTTTTTTCTTTTTTTTTTTTGGATTTTTGAATGGATAACATATTTTATATCATAAATTCTAGTCCAAAAAAAAAAAAAAAATTCGTCAAATAATAGGATGTCTATTGTGAAGAAATATATAATTCGTTCCAATAGACAGATATTTCGTCCCAATAGATGGTCTATTGGGACGAATTATATATTTCGTCCCAATAGACAATCTATTGGGACGAATAATATATTTCGTCCGTGTCTATTGGGACGAAAACAATTCGTCCCTAAAGGTCTTACTAAATTGGACAAAATTTGTCCTAATAGACATTCTATTGGGACGAAAGTCTATAGGGACCTTTTTTTTTCGTCCCAATAGGCAGTCTATTGGGACGAATCAATTCGTTCTATTGGGATGAAATATTTAATTTATCTCAATAGACCGTATTTTTTCATCCCAATAAACCATTTTTCTTGTAGTGGCCGATAAGGATCAGCCGACCAATTTAATCTTCATGTCCGCTGCACCTGAAACCCCCAACTGGGTAACCACGGCATCAGCTTCAGCTAAACTCCCATATCCGTTACCATCTTCATCACCGCAAGACAAATTAGAAAACCTTTCTGAATTACCTTCTTTCCACCTTTCACTGAACCTGACTTCACTACCCTCTTTACCTAAACTTAGATCAACAATGACACCTTCTTTGTGAACCATATTCTCCTTTCTTTTCTTCTGACCCGAAACTTCTTCATCATCAACTCGAGCAACCCTACTTCGCTTACCAGATACTGAAATTAATTTTTCCCCAAATTTCACCACTTTTGAATCCCTAATTTTTAATTTCATATGAGAACGTACATCATTAAATTTTTATTTAAAAAATAC
Source organism: Acer negundo (assembly GCA_035582765.1). NCBI lineage: Eukaryota > Viridiplantae > Streptophyta > Magnoliopsida > Sapindales > Sapindaceae > Acer > Acer negundo. The sequence goes on from CM069233.1 coordinate 36,830,184, forward strand.
TGACCAATGTTGTTTGAAAGTAAAGGGTGCTCATCTAATCTAACAATATTTTAAGTTCGAATCGCCGTCATTACTAGTAATATAAAAATAATAATTAAATGAGTGATTTTGTCAACATCAAGCTATTATCGATGACATACCGTCACCAACCAAATCAAATTAAATCAAGACATTATAATACATCATTTATATGTACTTGTAGCTCACGGAAAAAAAAAAATATATATATATATATCATGCCTGTTTCTTTCTTTCTTTCTTTGTTTCTCAAATTATATATATATATATATATATATATATATATTATTTATTTATTTATTTATTTATTTATTTTTCTATTCTGTTTGAGGCACGGAGCCAGCATAGAGTGAGAGGGGCCACTGTCACCCCTGAAATTTTCAAAATTTTCAAATTATACTCTCTCAATTTTTATAAAATCTTAAATTTTTAGATATTTATGTTTTTACCCCTAATTTAATTTTTTAGTTTTCTAATGTTATTTTTTTAAACCTTTTTTATTTTTATTTTTATTTTTTATAAACCATACATTTAGAACTTGTTTTTCATGTCTGAAGTCTTAATATTTTACACTCAAATCACATAATTTTTTTTATATTCTATATATAGTATTTCTTTATATGTATCTTAATTATAAATGAAAATCGAATTATAAAATATATATTATATCTTAATTAATATTATTTTCTCATTCAAATAATTTTGTTCTCTATTCCAATCTTATCTATCTCATCCTAATACCATGTTATACTTTTGATATATTATTTATTTTAATATAATCAATGTGTTAATTTATGTAATTAAAATATATCAACTAAACATATATATACATAGCATGTATATTTATATTTAACCATTAACATATTCTACCAAACAAACTTGTATCATTTTTAAAAATTAAACTAGTTTTTGGATGTTATAAAAATACTAAGAGTACAATTTAAATTTTAATTAGTTTAATTTCTAACTCTTAAACACTATTATTGAATTATGAATTAAGAGCCATAAGGTTTTTCTATATTATTTTAAAAGTAATTTTAGACATGTCAAGTCTATATCTCAATTGTCCTCGGGGGCGCCATAGTTCAGCTGGTAGATTGACGAGCTTGAGATTTGGGCAAATGATTCTCAAGTCAGCGGTTCGAATCTTACTAATGACAAAAAAAACTTCAAATATATATGGTCGAGATAGGTGGATAGATAGATACTGTAAAAAAAAAATAAAAAAATAAAAACTCTTTATATCTCAACTTGTATTCTAACTACCAATGTATCGATTTATAAATAAATACACATCAATATTATTTGTTATTAATTTTATCTTTTAATATATCTTCTAATATACATGTTAATATAACTAATTGTTTTTATGATGCACCCGTTGAAAACAATTTTTGGCTCCTTCTCTGTCTGTGTCCGATTGACATTTTTCTTATGTTTTATCTTTTATGAGTCAATTAACAGGACACCCTGGATATAAAATCCCAAAAAGCTTGTTATATTGTGTGAAAATTCTCAATACTTATCTTTTTCGTTGCAATGCACGTTTCCCTCCTTTCCTTTGAATACATGTCGTTGCCAATCTTTTGATTTGATGACCAAAAACCATCAGAGCAGACTCCAGTTCAAATAAGTCAGCATATCTATGCAAAAAGATTTTTTTTGGTATATAGGATAGGATCTATATGTGAACAAAGAAAAATGTCTTCCTTCATTAAATGCTCTTGTACTATTTATATATAACATCTAGATCAATATCTATTCCTTATTTCTTTTTTTTCAAATTTGATAACCAAATAATAAAGAGTTTGTCGGATCTAATGAAATCAAACACTATATACACAATTTAAATAATTATTTTTATAACCGAAAAATATACAAAACATTGGGTAGAAAACTGGTCACACACATATATAAATATGGAGTAATAATATTAGTCGAATTAAATTGTCATATCATAAATTATGATACATGGCATGATTTTTTATTTTATTATTTTTTTTTATGATGTTAATATCAATTTTATCTTCTTCTTTCATTTAATGCAATTAAAATTTTTATATATAATTATATATGCCTTTTAAGTGAGAATTCAGATTCCTTTCAACCAAAAAAAAAAGTGAGAATTCAGATTTATCTAGAAAGAATATATATGTCTTGCATGCACCAGTAATTCGGATCATTTATGCGATACCTCAAAATTAGTCTAAGCATGTGATTGAATATATATACACATATAAGAAATTAAGTTAGACTTGGCTTCTCAGTACTATCTATTATAGTCAAAAGTTTATTTCAGATATGTTTAAGCTTGTTGTTGAAGTTTCTTAGGAAAAGTATATACATATAAATACCATATATGATCATCTCTTCTACTTAACCAAATATATATATATATATATATATTTATATATATTTGATTATTTTCTAACACACGCATATATAAACACAATGTACTTTAGCGGAAAAGTTGTCAGTGGTATGGTTCGAATAATCATCGTCATTTTGTTGTTGATTTACCGCTTCCAAGTTCCAGCAGCAATGGCAAAGCTGCCACCAATTGTGGCCGTCTGTACCACCTGCTGGGCGATCGGGCTGTACATATATTCTGGGGAATAAGGGAGGACAATGTCAAATTCATCGCTGAGCCGATCGATGATCGATCACCTATCCATGCATGCACAACCTATCCGCGTCATTATTATATTATATATATAGTTACTGTACTATAATATGTTACTTCGAGTAATATTACCTACGTGCGTTTTTCTAAAATATAACAATTAGTTTGTAATACCAAGATATAAGATAATTTGTCTATAAAAAAAATTGGAAAGTATATAGTATTACCGTATAAGTTGTAGCGTGTTGGGTGGTGAACAATAATCATTCAACTTGACAATGCTTCAAATTTAAATTGCCGTCAATGCAGATATGATGGTATCTTAAAAAAAAAAAAAAAAATTTAATGAGTACAACATACATCCATCAAGCTTATTAATTTGTATGTGATCGATAAATCGATAATCATAGATGGTAGTATGTTTCGTTAAAAAAATATAAGAAATTATAATTTGCTTCCGAATATAAACCTCCATGTATACCTACTTTTCTGTTGTCCTTTTACATTTATTCCATTGTTAATTATAAGGCAGTGCTTATGATTATATATGTTTTATGTGTATTTCATATGCTATATTGTTAATTTCAAAAAAAAGAAAAAAAAAACATATACTATATATATATATATATATATATATATATATTTTTTTTACAATATTTATTTATCTGGGACCAGGTATTTTTTTGAAAACTTTCATCATTGATAAGATTCGAGCCGACCTGAGAGTCATTTACCTAATCTCTAAACTCATTTATCTACCTGTTGAGTTACACTCTTATTGGCAACATATGATATATTGTTTATACAAATAAATTTTCTATTCAAAAGTATTGAATTCTAGTTCAAAATTACAGTAAAAATATAAAGTAATAAAGTTTTGTTTTGTACTTTAAAGAAAGGTTTTAATGAGCGCTTTTTATACCATTAAAGCAGGGAAGATATTTCTCAACTTTTAATATGAAGAATTTAATTGATCGGAGAATTCTATCTATATTTTCTATTTGTCTTTTCTATTTATCTTTCCTATTTATTGCTTGATACGTATATATTTTTTCATTTAATAAAAAATTTTAATTTTTTATTACAAAATTTATTTACGTCTTTACCTCTTATTAATGAAATGATATAAACAATCATCAGGGGTAAAGACGTAAACAAGTTTTACAGTAAAAAGTTAGAGTTTTTTATTAAATGAAAAAGTATGTACATGTCCAATAATAAATAAAAAAGATAAATAAGAAAGGTAGATAGCATTCCCTTAATTTTGATTTGTTGGGTACGAGAGGCATGGAGTGATTGACACGCTATTTTAGATTTTAATTTATTTAAAAGCAGCTGGCAATCGGCCCTCTAATTAATGTAGGTGCACATAGAAAGTACTAGGAAATATTTAGTAAAATACCAGATAACAAAACATGTGCATCATAATTTTGAATTACCCAAACTCCAAACAAACATATATACTACTTATTAGATGGTTTGTCACATGCAAATCCCAAACAGAAAATTACGTCAAATTAGACCTGGCAAGGGTTCGGTTCCAACCGTGGAATCGGAACCAGAAAAACCGGAACCGGAACCGAAACCTATGGTATCCGGTTCCGGTTCCGGTTCGAACATTTAACAAACCGATCGGTTCGAACCGTGACCGAACTGACGGTTCCGGTTCGGTTAGGTTCGGTTTAAACCGGTCGGTTTTTTTTTTTTTTTTTTTTCAGCCGTTGAGGCCCAACGGTCTGCTGACGTCAGCGTGACGTCAGCATGCCGTTGGGCCCAACGTCATGCTAACGTCAGCAGACCGTTGACCTCAACGGTTAACCCTTTTAATTTTTTTATTTTTTTCTCTATAAATACCCCTTCTCTCCCCTTTCATTTTTTCTCACAATCTCACACTAATTTCTTATTTTCCTCTCATTCTCAATTTCTCTCAAATCTCAATTCTCTAAATCTCTAATTCTAAATTTTTAATTTTTATTTCAAGTTTCATTGTTTCAATACTCAACTCTCAAGTCTCCAACACTCTCCAACTCTCCAAGACTCCAAGACTGAAGACTCCAAGTTTCCAAGGTTTTTATTATTTATTTAATTTTGCAATTTATCATTTATTTGCAATTAATTTTATTTCCAATTAATTTTATTTGGAATTAATTTTATTTCCAATTAATTTTATTTACAATATTTTTATTTCCAATATATTTTATTTGCAATTAATTTTATTTCCAATTAATTTTATTTCCAATATATTTTATTTCCAATTAATTTTATTTCCAATATATTTTATTTCCAATATATTTTATTTCCAATTAATTTTATTTACAATATATTTTATTTGCCAATATATTTTATTTGCAATTAATTTTTGTCGACGAGCATTAAACCCTGCTGCATGTCGTGTTCCTAGATCCACTCTTGTATATACATTTGAAAAGATTTATGTAAAAGAAAAAAAAAAAGTTAGAGAGATTTTTTGAAAAATATAACGGTCGTGTTTCCGTATGTGCCGACATATGGACTGACCATTGACGATCACATTCATACTTGGGTGTCACTTGCCATTTTATGAATGATGCATGGAATATCCAAAAAAGAATTCTTGCATTTAGAGATTTTGATGATTCACATACTGCTCAAAATATTGTTAGAATGCTTAGAATTATTTTTTCAGAGTATAAAATTGAGAACAAAATTTTTGCAATCGGTTTTGATAATGCTTCTAGCAATACTGCTGCTATTCCATCTTTAATTAATTTATGCAAACCATTTGTTGGTGGTGTATTTTTTCATCAAAGATGTGCATGCCATGTTTTAAATTTATGTGTTCAAAAAGGATTAGAAACGCTTGATCATTTTATTCTACCTATTAAACAAGCCCTTCAATTTTTATAGAAACATTCTTCTGTAATGAATGCATGGGTAAAATATTGTAAACAAAATGGTAGACATGCCGTTAGATTTCCTCGTGATGTTCCAACACGTTGGAATTCTACTTATAAATTGCTTGCTCAAAGTTACGAGTATAGAGATCTATTAGTTTCTTTTATTCAATTTCATGTTATTGGCATTCAACTTTATAAATCTCATTGAGATGCTTGATATAACGTTTTCAATTTGTTAAAAGTTTTTCATACTGCTACAACAAATTTATCTGGTGTTTATTATCCTACAACTCATTTATTTATTATTGAAAGTCTAAATATTGCTGGTGCATTTGCTTATTGTGAATCCGACATAGAAATAGGGGAAGCCGTTAATGCTATGAAGGAAAAATAGTTACATTATTATCATGAGTTGCCAGATATTTATTTAATTGCCATGATTTTTGATCCACGTTGTAAATTACAAAATTTTTGTTATTATCTCAATGGTTATTATGGCATCCAAGGTTTAAACATAGAATATGATTTTAATGCATGTTATGATAGAATTAAGAAATTATTGTATTCTTTATATGATGAATATTTTTTAGTGTATGGATCCTCACTCAACTTAGATGTTACACGAATACAAACTGCACAGCAGACATCATCATCCTCCGGATTTTTGAATTTAGGATATACTCTATTATAAAAAAAAAAACAAAAAAAACCTAGATCTTCTTCTTCATCAAGCATTGACAAGTATTCTGAGCTTGAATCTTATCTAAATGATTCTTATGAGTTTATAGAATCCACGTCAGACAGACAATTTGATATATTACAATATTGGAAAGAGTACGCAAAGTACTATCCAATCATGGCTATCATAGCCAAAAATATTTTTTCAACACCAGTTTTTACAGTGGCGGTGGAACAAGAGTTCAGCACCGGGGGGAATATCTTGGATGAAAGGCGTTCATGCTTGACTCCGAAAGCACTCCAGATACAGGTTTGTGTGGATGATTGGACAAAGGCTCAATATAGACAACAAGAAATCAAACATGACATAACATACGATTTCTTCAAAGATGACGAACAAGAAAGTGAAGAGACAAGTGCAACGGGCCCGGAATAGAAGATGTGGATCACGTATTCATGTCATCACAAGTCCATGTCATCAACAAACCTGCAATAAAAGGTAAGAGAACTACGTGGCCTTTGATTCCTCTAAACCCCCCAAGAGGATACGTAGGCAATTTAATTGTAGTGAAAATTAAGTGCAAGGCTAATAATTTTATATATATTTTTTGTTTTATTTTAATTTAATTTTGTAGTTTATCATTTATTTATTTTATGTTATTTTCGAACTTCGGATGACCTAATTCTCAAATATCCAATGAAATGTAATATGTAATTTGTAATTTGACATTTTGTTTATTTTATTTTAATTTCCTTTTGTAATTTGTATTTTGTTATTTGTTTATTTTGTAAATTGTCATTTATATATTTTATTTTATTTTATTATTTAAAATTACATTATTACAAGTTTAGTAGTTTACAATTTAGAAGTTTTTTTTTTAAAATTAAAAAAAAAAAAAATTTCCGATTCAAAACCACCGGTTCCTCTGGAACCGGAACCGGAACAGGAACAGGAACCGGCGGTTCTTGAATCGGAACCGGAACCGGTTTCGGTTCAGGTTTTGGTTCCAGGTTCCGGTGGAACCGGAACCGAACCGGAACCTTGCCAGCATTACGTCAAATCATGAAATTAATATTACACGGTGGGTAATATTAGAAAGTGATTTGCACGCTTTCCCAAAAAGCGACAAATACACTGTTTTATGTTACCTAATTCATTATATAACGTTAATTTCATTGTTTGGAGTTTGTATAAAATATTATGTATGAAGGTTTGTATGTGAGAAAAATTAGTAATTAATATATCTTCTGAAATAAAAAGAAGTAGAGCATAAGAAAAAAAATTGACCCAAATAGATTGCAAATAAAAAGTTATTAATTAATTTAGTTAATAGAAGTTAATTTTTTTTTCCCTATATATCATTTGTCCACTTGCGGCGGGGACGACTCGAACCTGAAACATTGACATTGAATGATCACTCTTACCATCAAGCCACATTAAGCTATGTATGTAATCGAAGTTAATTAGTGATATCATTGTTGAAATATTCAAATTGAGTATTATATTGTTACTAATTAATTAATAAAAATAGTGAATACATGCATCTAATTTTCCAGTTTAAATCACTTAATTACAACACTCTAAAGGAATAAAACCACCTCTACCTAATTAGACAAGAATGTTTGAATACATAGTGAGGAGGAAAATAGATTTAAAAATATAAAAAATAATGTAAGGAAAAGTAGAGGAACCATGTTGGGGACAAACTTTACAATTCACACAAACCTTTCAAAGTCAATTCAATTTTTTTTTTCCTTTGTATTTTCTAATACTTTTTAGCGTGTGTGTTTGTAATGTAAAATAAAAGCATGAGAGATATCAGTCAAGAATCCAAGATCGAGAAAATGCATCGACTTTGCCTTTTAGTATTGTATATACATATATATAGATAGTAGTCAGTCCTGTGATGTATGTAAGTAAAAATGTGCGTGTATGACCATTACATTTGGAGTTTGATCATCAAAGTCAAATGCCCTGTTGTACACGATTACACGAACATCACCGTCAACCTAATGCTCCGTTGTTTTGATGACTGTCATTTACATGGTAACATGGGCATTTAAAACTTGGATCGTCTGCCGATCTCAATTTTTTACATGAGGATATGTTCAGTACTATACAAAGATTGTTAATAACTACGAAGAGAAAAAAAAAAAAAAGAATATTGATTTGAATAGGTCTATTGATATTGATAAAAAAAAATAAAAATTCATGACTAAAACTATATACCGTTGTGAAACCGGTAATTAATCCCATAATTTTAATCACGTATCCTCTAATATGGTAGTAAAATTATGTGTCTTGATCACTAGCCAGGTCCAAGGCATGTTTGTCGTGCCCCATACAAGACTAATATGTAAAAATTCCACTTCCATTTGAGACCGCTGTTGTTTTGCTTGTCCACAGCGTTTGGTGGTATATGCATCGATGTGCTTTTTACTAAGTCTTGATCTTCTTTCTATATAAACTAATGTCCTTTTATTTTCAACTCTTCAGTCTCTTCAACCCCCTAACTTTCCTCCTCCTTTCTTAATCTTTATTTAAATAATTAATTAGTTGGTTTCAAAGTCAAGTAATATTTTATTTTCATGTGCAATTATATATCAACTTAGAGAGATTAAATGTTAAACATCAATTATTTTAGTTCAAAAATAGAAATCAATAATTTAATTATGTACCCAATTAAACTTTTCTTTTAAAAAATCTATAAATTTATATAATTTCCCATGCATCATATGGGCATGGTATGCAATGACTTCAAAAATTCAGTTACTAGAGGAATGGCTAGATATTGCAGAAAATATTTAACTTAAGCTCCTTATATAAATATAAATATAAATATAAATATATATATATATATATATATATATATATATATATATATAAAACTAATAAAAGACCCCTTCAAGATCATGACTTTGTTTCAACTTTTTCCCTTAAAAACAATTACTTCTTGGCATTCACGGTTCCGTGTGTTTGATTCAGAATTTAGACCACATAGAGGTTCAAACTTCAAACCACGGCCAAGTCAAGACTCAAGATTAACATTTCATGTTAGAGAGAAGTCAAAACAACCCAATTTTCTAAGAAAAATAAACCCATAAAACGCTGCCTATATAAATGCATGTAGGCACCCCAAATGATCTCACCAAACTCATTTCCAGCAGCAGAATATTAACTCTATTTCATTTACACCATTTTGTTGCCATTTTTGTTCAATAAAGCCAGACAAATGGGGTACCATAAATCCAGCAGCTTGTTGCCATTTTTGTTCATTTTCGCCATTTTGTTCACTTCAAGTACAATACAATTGAGTGCAGCCTTTAGGCCTTTGCACGATAGTAACCAATTGTTGAAGAAATATTTTCCCAATAATTATTTGCAGTCCCTTCAAAAGGCTCATGTCCCACCAATTTCCGGTTCTCCTTGCACGTTCATTCCCAGCAAAGGCGGCCACTGCCCAAGCTTGAACGTTAACGGAAAGAACTTTGCTGGCCATGTCAACCGTGCACCGCCACCTCCAAAATCAGACACCGTTATGGATTTCTCGGTGGCGGCTTCAACAAAATGATAAGAACATACAACAACCAAGATACCGTTTTACTACTAACTTGATTGTCTCATCAGGCAGTAGGGTTTCATATACTACTATAATAAATTCAAAACTGTAATTACAATGTCTTTATTTATATTATTTTTATCAAATTCACTTTTTTTTATTATTATTTTTATGTTATTTTATTTTAATTTTTGCTGGGGGTGCAACGATTAACATGTCAGATTGTAAACCCAGGTCTCTCTCTTCTTTTTTTCTTTTTTTTTTTATTCTACCACGAAAAAGGTAGATAATGTTTTGTATACTCTTGGATATAATAAACATTTTCAAAATTAATTCTTTATTATTGTTCCAGCTTTTACTCTTGCTCTAATTAATTATAAAGTACTTCATTTTATAAGAATACATATGGAAGAAACTAACGAATACTATGTCATTGATCTTTAAAAAATACCTTGGAAAAGTTTATAAAATCCACGGGTTGTTTATTTATTCAATTCGACCGATGAACATATGGTCAATTATTTTACGAGTCGTAATTGTAAGCATATATGTTAAGGATTCAAAAATTAAATAGGAAATTCATATTTAATTATTCAATGCATCAATACACAATTTCATGTGTCATTTCTTTTTTCTTCACTATATGTAACATTGATCTATTCTACCATGTACATTCTTTGTTTTTATCTTATCATCCGTATAAACAAGTCTTTACTGATCTCAATAGTATGTAAACTTGAGACAATATTTTTTTTTTTGAAATACAACTACTTTCGAAACCCTAGTGAGATTAATCATATTCTACAAGAACGGCTCGGAATACTACTCACAATATCGGGGAGAGGTTACATATGGACTACAACTCTCATAATCGGAGAGAGAGTTGCTCCCACAAACCTGAGAAAACTCCCTACACATACTTATAAAATACGTATGGTGGGATTCAAACCCTTGACCACTAGGAGTGGAAGGGAGGTGCACAACCATCTCATCCATTTAAACAAGTCTTTACTGATCTCAATAGCATGTAAACTTGAGACAACTTTTAATAGCCTTGTTACACCATATCATCATATTTATTGTTACAAGAAAGAAATGTGTATTTCAAAACAATAAAAGATATGGGGCTGTTTAGAAGTGTTTTTAAAAATGGTTTTCTGTTTTTAAAAATAAAAAACAACTTTAATGTTGTTTGTTTACACGTTTTACAAAACTGTTTTTGAAAACAAAAAACAATTTTTTGAAATGTATAACTAAAAAGTTAAAAACAACTTTTTATTGTTTTTCACCATTTTCAAAAACATTATTTCAAAACAAATCAACTTTTTCCTCAAAACAATTACTTTATCCATTTTAAAAATAACAACTAAACACTTTTACATAGTTTTCTGTTTTAAAAAACTATTTTTAAAAAACACTACCAAACACATTACATTTTTAAAAGCATCATTTTTAAAACATGATTTCCATTTTAAAAAAAAAAGGTTTTCAAAAACACCATTATGATAAAGGTATTTGTGAGATATTGACGTCATTCTTTAGGAATTCCCTCTTATTATAAGCATTTTTATCTTGAGAAATTGCCCGATGGCAAAATATCGCCAGTCAACTGATGGGAAAGTCATGTAGGGATGTCAAGGAACATTACGATGCCCTCATACATGACATCTGCAAGATTGAATCGGGTTGTGTCAAGTTGCCAAGTTATGCCGATGACTTGTGGGACTTTTTGTGCCGTCGGAAATAAAAAAAAAAAAAAACAGTACCGCATTTCCAACGGCTTTTCGACAGTTTGAAAATAGTCAAATAAGCCGTTAATATTATCCACTTTTCTTAAAACATAAAAAATGCCATCGGAAATACTAAAATTTAATTCGAATTACTTTATGGACACATCTTTACTAAATTAACTGAATATAAAATATAGCAAAATTACTAGTAATCACAAGAACATTTAGTTATTTTTAATTATATTTAGTGACACTGCTATATCAATTTTTTTTTTTAAAAACAAACTCTAATAATTTTAATAAAATATTATTTTAAAAAACAATATCTCAATAGTTATATTTAAACAGTATACAAAACAATATTTAATTAGATATTATACAAACATATCAATAGTTTATATATAAATAGTATGCAAATCATATCATATATAAAGTTATAACAAAACGGTAAAAGTAACCACTTACTGTCATCCAAGTCAAGGGTTCGAACCACATGAATTTCATGGAGTTAAAGTTGTTGTGTGACGTGGTGCTTGCTGGGTGAGGTGGTGCCTATCAAGTCAAGTCGCGCTGTTATTTTGATAATTCGACTATTTCCGACGGCAATAAGCCGTCGGAAATAGCGGTAAAGCCGTCAGAAATACAAGTAATTTTGACCACCTTGAATTACTATTATCGACGGCATTTTCATCTTTTTCGAAGGCCATGGCCATTGAAAATTGTAGTATTTGTGATGGCTCGTCAGTGAATGGTTATTTCTGACAAGCATATTTGTGACGGCCTCCAACAGCTTTTTCCCGTCGGAAAAGACCATTTAGTGTATTTCCGATGGGAAATGGTCTTTTTCGACGACATTTTGCCATTGGAAAAGACCATTTTTTTTTGTCGTGGCTTGGGTGGCAGCATGGACCCCCCATTCACTAATGTGTACTTCGCCACTGCATGCTCATAAGGCCCGACCAATATGTAGTTTGTATTAAGAATGTGTTGCTAAGTAGGAATTTCAATGATGAAAATAAACTTAATTTATAATTTGTGATTACATTCTTTACTAAAACTGTTGAGAATCAAGTTATATGGACACCACACACAAATCAGGGATTAAGTCGGAAGGAGAACTTAATTTCCACCTCCCACCAAGGGAATTAAATTCTTTTTCATGATTCCATTATTTGCAATGAAAGTTGATTCATATGATTAATTTTCATTCTCAATTAGGCAATTAGTAAACGTGCCATAAGATATCAAGAAATTGTTGTGATGGAGTTGTGTTTTTGTTTTATAATATTCATATAGAAATAAAACCTTTATGGATGAGACGAGGTTGGTCCGGTGGTAAAACTCTTCACACCTGCACCACGAGGTTATGGGTTCGAGTCCTCATCCCTCTCCAAAAAACCCCTAATTTATGTAATTGTGTAACACTTACAAAAAAAATTCAATACTCAAATCTAACCAGCACCCCCAACAACTGAAAGCATCCAACCACCCCCACCAGCTGATCTCTTCTCAGCGGAGGAGATCGACACTCTCATCGCCGGCGGCAACCCCTAACCCAAACCCAAAAAGAAACCCAACCACCACAATCACCACTACCTCATGAAGAGAGATGGGAAGAAGAATAAAGGGCTTGTCGGTGAGAGGAGACCGAGTGGCATGAAAGAGGAGATCGAGTGCTGATCTCGACTCGAAGGAGATCAAAGCTCGTAAGAGAGGTGGTTGGTGTGATTTTGGTGAGTTAGGGTGATGGCTATGGTTTGGTGTTTGGGTGGTGGTGGCTAGGGTTTAGTGTTTGAGTTTAGGTTAGTGTTTGGGTGGTGGAGAAGATGATGATAAGGAAGAAGATTTGGGTGTTTGAGTTTAGGTTAGTTTATTATTATTATTAAATCCGTTTTTTTTTTTTTTTTTTTTTTGAATATTTGTTTAGCAATTTTTAATTTAAGTTTTTAATTCCATTAATATTTGTTTTTTTAAAAAAAATTCCGTTAATATATATTTTTTTCTTTTTCTTTTAGTTTGTTTTTTGTTTTTTTATTTTAATTTAAGTTAGAGGGTATAAATGTTTTCCGTCATTAAAAAAAATTAATTGTTTTTTTTATTTTTCAATTATTAATAACCATTAATTATGTAAGTTACCATTTTACCCTCACAACAATAACGAAATCTTTGAAAACCCTAACGGAATTGGACGGCAAGGAGCAAAATAAATATTTTTGGAAATTAAAGAGAGATGTCAACATAATATTGAAAATCGGGGGACTAGTTTAGCTATTAGGTCAAACTAGAGAGATGAAAATGAATTTCACCCATAATTCAATTATGTACCCAATTAAACTTTTCTTTTTAAAAAAATATATATTTATATTCCCATGCATCATATGCATGGTATGCAATGACTTCAATGATTCGGTTACTAAAGGAATGGCTAGATATTGCAGAAAATTAACTTAAGCTCCTTATATATATGAGTCATTCTTACCTGCAAACCCTCTGTTTAAAGGAAATAGGGGTTTTTGTCACTTTTTTAAGTTGGTGTTTCAAGACTATTACCACTTTAATAACTTATGTTTTACAGACACCAAAGTAATTGACTTCTAAAAATACCCTTACTTTACTCTATTTTTTTATTTACTTTTCAGTTTTTCTTTTTTTGATTTTACTCTTTCACTTTCTTCATAGAGGTATGTTTAACAGACCTCCAATGGGAGTCAAAATCTACCTCTAATGGGGGTTGAAGTCGTTCGACCTCCGTTGGAAATCTGTTCGACCTCCATAGAGGTCAAAATCGACCTTTAGTGGAGGTCGAAATTGATCTATATTAGAGGTTGATGAAAAAAAAGATGAAAAAAAAATTGGAAAATTTTATTTTTTGGAAAAAAAAGTTTCCAAGACTTTTCATGCATTTTCTGAGACTTTTCATATATTTATGAGACTTTCAATGTATTTCCAAGACTTTTCAGGTAATTTCCGAGACTTTTCAAATATTTATGAGACTTTTTAGTTAATTTCCAAGACTTTTCAAGTATTTCCAAGACTTTTGGTAATTTCCGAGATTTTTGGGAACAAAATGAAAATTTCCAAGACTTTTGGTCATTTGAGATTTTTTGATAATTTTCGAGACTTTCTGGGTAGAAATGAAATTTTTCGAGTCTTCTTTATGGAAAAAATGAAAAGTCTCAAAAATTTTCATATTTGCCCAGAAAGTCTTGGAAATGACCTTCATTTTTTTTTTTTTTTCATCTTCTTCTTAATCGACTGATAAGTCAATTTATATGCTTTGCGTATCCCCTATTCCTATGTTTTGATCTCGTTTTCTTTAGAATTACCATGTTTTAATGTTTAAATAATGTGTTTGCAGGTCTATTTGTTTTAGGAGGAGTCGACGTGCGATAACAGAGATTTTCCAGGCGAATCCGGAGCTTTCATGTTAAAATAGTTTTCCAGTCTTCGTCGGAGTGAATCGCGAGAGGCAAAATGTTGTACCGCGTTCTGAAAGAAAAAGCTGATACACTACCAACTTTCGCGGTTGAACTCAGAGTGTATCGTGAAAGGCAAAATGGTGTACCGTGAGATTTGGCAGTGTAACGAGTTGACAACCACCACTTGTTTTTCATTTTTTGGACCCACTTTGACCTACCTTTCTTTATCCACTTTGACCTACCTATATAAAGCACTTTAACAAATATTTTAAAGTGTGCTTCACAAATTCTAGATCTAAAAAATTGCTCCATTCACGCCATCACTACATCCACCTCACTTTTAACACAAATTCACAAAATTTATCATTTCTACACCATAATCCACCATAATCCACCATAAGTCCTTCACCTCCACTACATAACCTTCTCTTACACACCATACCCATCATCAATCGACATCTTGGAGAAGCAAAGGAAGATTGGAAGAACCAAAGTCATTGGAGCCTAGCACTTGCAAAGACGAAGTTCTTCATCTAAGTTCATTTCTTGCAACTTATTCTCTTAATCTTGTGTATTTGCTATGGTTTATTTCAATTTATTATCTCAAATGACTTGGATGAGTAATATGAGCTAAACACTTTTATGCTAGAGTTATGATGATACCAAACCCTTAATCCTTTAGTAATGATTTTCCTAATTTCTCTTAAAGTGCTTGTGTTGTAATATGGATAGTTTGAGTTCTTAATGCTTTTGCTTGATTGATCATCTTGTAATTGTTATATTGGTTGTATGAAAGAACTTGTGAGGTGACGCACTAAACATACCAATCATAATATTGTGGGGGTGGGGTGGCGTGGGTGCTTCGTGAGTGGGGTGTCATTTGAAGGCATTCGTGAGTGGGGTGTCATTTGAAGGCAAAAAACCATTTGTTTTTTTAATTCGTTCCTATAGATGTCCTATAGGGACAAATATTTATCTAATGGGACGCAATATTTCGTCCCTACAGGTTGTCAAAGGGGACGAACAAAAATCGTCCCTATAGAGGATATCTAAAGGGACAAAAATGTATCTAATGGGACGAATAATTTCGTCCCTATACATTATCAATTGGGACGAACAAAAATCGTCCCTATAAGTAGTTTTAAGAGACTAATTTCAATTTTCGTCCAAAGAAGCTATTACGACCCACCTGAGGCGACACATTTTGGGACGAATTTTATTTGTTCCAATAGATCTCTTGGGATGATTTTTGGCTTGTAGAGATGAAAAAAAAATCGTCCCAATAGCCAATTTTTTTCTGTAGTTGATCTCCTAGTCTCGATGAATATTTTTGTATGGAATGCCCGTGGGCTTGGGAGCTCAAGGGCGTTCAATTCCCAACTGTCTTTCAAGCAGGAAGTGAATCCAGATATTATGTTTTTGATAGAGACAAAGTGTGAGTATAAGAAGTTGGAACTGTGGAGAGTTAAATTGGGTTTCTCTAGGAAGCTGGTAGTGAATAGTGTTGGTCGATCTGGGGGTCTGTGTTTATTTTGGTCTGATAAGGTGATAGTAGACCTTTTATCTTTTTCTGTTGCTCATATCGATGTTTCGATTCGTCATGGAAACAATTTGTATTAGAGATTCACCGGATTCTATGGGAACCCTGATCTTACTCAAAGAATTCATTCTTGGAATCTCTTACGTCGCCTCTCGAAGATGTCAAATCTCCCATGGATGTGTATAGGGGATTTTAATGAAATCTAGTTTGATTTTGAGAAGGTTAGTGGTGTTCGAAAAAATTGGAAGCAGCTATCTAAGTTTTGTGAAGCTTTGGAAGATAGCGGCTGGATGATTTGAGCTATTTGGGTCCAATCTTTACCTGGAGTAACAGACGTGAAGGGTCATTTATGATAATGGAGTGACTTGATAGAGGTCTATGCAATAGTGATTGGAAGAAATTATTTTCTAAGTCTATTATTCACTATCTTGAGTTATGGAGTTCAGACCATAGACCCCTGTTTCTTCAGGTTAAAGAGGCTATATGCCAAGTTGGGTGAAGTGGTAGGAGGA
The DNA here is from genome assembly GCA_035582765.1 of Acer negundo. NCBI lineage: Eukaryota > Viridiplantae > Streptophyta > Magnoliopsida > Sapindales > Sapindaceae > Acer > Acer negundo. Next base: position 36,847,140 of record CM069233.1, read on the forward strand.
ATATGCATTTTTATTTTGAGGAGTGCAGGGCAGATGATAAAGATTGTAGTGATATCGTCCTCTCTGTGTGGAGATCAAACCAGAACAACGCTGATCTTCCTACTGTGTTAAGCTATATTTTAGAGTGTGGCAATTTGTTGGATGTTTGGAATGTTTCCAAATGTAGGGAGTTGAGAAACAACATTCTAATTAGAAGAGAAACGTTGAAGGAAGCCAGTAAAGATCTTGTTCCGGCTTTATGGCGAGTAATTAGAAATTTAGAGCAGCAATTAAATTGTGTTTTAGATACAGAAAAGAGGTATTGGCGGCAGCGTTTTCATATCGAGTGGTTACGTTATGGGGATCGCAATACGTGATTATTTCATTCGAAAGCTTCCACTAGGAGAGTTCGTAACCATATTGCTGGACTCAACAATGAGGTAGGTGAGTGGGTTAAAGAGAAGGAGGAATTGGAAGATATTATTACTCAGTATTTTAAGAATATCTTCACCAGTAGTGTTCCGAGTCAATCTGAGATTAATAATATTACTGACAAAGTTCAAGCCAAGTTTGATTTCAGCAGCTTGTGTGTGTTAAATAAGCCATTTAGTGGAGAAGAGATTAGGTGTGCTGTGTTTGAGATGAGTGCTATGAAGGCGTCTGGAAAAGATGGCCTCCCTGCGCTGTTCTACCAAAAGCATTGGCAAAATATCGGTCCAGCTATTATTTCAGCATGTCATAGTATTTTGAATGAGGGGGTTTCAACTGAAAACATTAATGGGAATATTATTGTGTTGATTCCAAAATGTCAGTCTCCTAAAGAAACTAAGGATTTCAGACCCATTAGCTTATGCAACGTCATATATAATATAGTTGCTAAAGTCATTGCTAGTAGAATGAGAGGAATTATGGGAAATGTGATAGCTGAGAATCATGCGCTTTTATTCCTGGGAGAATGTTTCAGACAACACGATAATCGGTTTAGAATGTCTTCACAGACTCAAGCGTAGAAGAAGGAAATTCGGGTCCATGGCTTTAAAGGTCGATATGTCGAAAGCATACAATCGTGTGGAGTGGAGTTTTGTTGTTGAGATGATGCGCAAGTTGGGATTTCCATAAAAATAGGTTCTTTTAATTCTGAACTATATCTCTTCTGTCTCATATAGGTTTATGTTGAATGGAGAAGTTTGTGGAAATTTCAAACCCTCGAGCGGTCTCAGGCAGGGAGATCATATTTCTTCTTTTTTGTTTTTGATTTGCGCGGAAGGATTCTCTAATCTTATAGAGAATGTAGTTGGTCATGGAAAATTGTCAGGTTACAAGTGCAGTCAGAAAGGGCCATTTATATCTCACTTTTTTTTTTTTTTTGTAGAAGACAGTCTGATTTTTACTAAAGCAAACGAAGCTAATTGTTATGTTATCAGAGAAATTTTCGATGTGTATGCAAGAGCTTCGGGGCCGGTTGTTAATTTGAGTAAGTCCGAAATGTGTGTTAGTCCATCGCTGTCTAATTTAGAGGGTGAGAAGCTGGTGAATATTATAGGTATCAAATTAGTCTATTGCATGGACAAATACTTGATGCTTCCCTGCTTTACTGGTACGAGTAAAAGGTATTTATTTTCTATTATTGCTGATAAAGTGTGAAATAAAATAAAAGGGAGGGGGGAAAGGTTTTTATCAGTTAGAGGGAAATAAATTTTGATTAAGGCAGTAATCTAGGCTATTCCAATGTATGCGATGAACCTTTTCTAGCTTCCTAAAAGTTTAATTTTTGAAATTCATCGTCTCTGTACGCGTTTTTGGTAGGGAAGCTTCAATGATAAGAAGAAGATGCATTGGTGCAAATGGTCACGGTTGTGCAGTTCTAAAATGGAGGGAGGTTTGGGTTTTAGAGATTTAGAGACATTCAATAGAGCTTTATTAGCTAAACAATACTGGAGGGTGTTTAAAATTCCCAAGTCCTTAGTTGCAAGAGTGTTAGAAGGATGTTATTTTCCTAATTGCAGTCTTTTAATGGCGCCTAAAAAATCTTCAGCATCTTTTGTGTGGAATAGTTTGCAGTGGGGAAAAGGTTTGTTGGTTTCTAGATTAAGCTGGAGAGTTGATAACGGCAAATCGATTAAGATTTATCAAGACAAATGGGTGCCTAAACCGATTGGCTTCAAGATTTTGTCTCAACCTACACTCGGTTCGAAAGCTTCAATTGATAGATTTATTTCTCCATTGGGTGGATGGAAAGTGCTCCTTATTGAAAATGTATTCTCCTGTGAAGATGCCAGAGCTATTTTGCAGATTCCTTTGGGTGGTTTGATGTCAGATGATGTGATGATTTGGCATTATGATCTCAACGGTTACTTCACTGTCAAGAGTGGTTATAAAGTAGGGAAAGCTGCAGCGATTTCTCCAAGCTCTTCTAACAATACAAGGCTGCAAGAGTGGTGGAATTCCATGTGAATGTTACAAATCCCTCTGAAGGTAAAATTTTTTATATGGAAAGCTTACTTTGATTGGATTCCAACTATGTCCAATCTCATCAGGCTTGGAATGAAAGTGGTTGATGTTTGCCCTGTTTGTAATGGTATTAGTGAGTCCACAGTTCATACCTTGTGGGGTTGTAGTAAGCTAAAAGTTGCTAGAAAGGACTGGCTTCCTTTGGATGTCAAGGTTAGGAGTCTTTTTGCTAGTTTTTTTGATCTTATTCTTGATTGCCATTCCATGTTAAGTAGGGATGATTTGGATTTATTCTGTACCATTGTGTGGAGAATTTGGTTTTTACGTAATTCAGTGGTGCATGAGTCTCAAGATTAGAATGTCTCGGAGGTTGCTCAATGGTTTAGGATGTTTTTGGAGGATTTTTGCAGATCCAAGAATGTTTTGAATCTCCCTCCCCGTTGTTTAAGGGTCAGTTTGGTATTGCTTTTGAAAAATTAAAATCAGATTATTTTATAATTTTAACATAAAATGATGTTTGGTAAAACTTCTAAAAGTGATTAATTGATAATCTGACAAGTTTTGACAATGATTTTGAGAAGTAGGTAGGGGTTACTTTTTGAAAGCGATTATGGAATAATCTATTCCATCATTTAAAGCATATTTTAAAATATCATTATTATCCTTATGAAATCAAATTAAAGTCATTTATATACCTTATTTCATCTCAAAATTAAATATTCTATTTAAATATTGATTTGAATTATAAAATCTTTTAAAAATATTTTTATTGTTCTTATGGAATTTTTTTTTTTCCAATTTAAAAAAATGAAATAGGATCCTAAACTTATGTATATTTTAGTCATTGTAACTAATCTCAGCACTTTTACAATAAAATTACCAAACATATGTATACTGATTTTGAGTTATACAGTAATTTTAAAAATACAATTAAACAAACATCTGCTGATTAACTTCACAGCTAATTATTCCTTCAGTCCAGCTAACAGTGATTATTATAAAAGTTACAGCAATACCAAACTGGCCCTAAGTCAGGTGAGTAATTCTTGGCGTCCGCCAGGTACGGATTGCTACAAGATCAATTGTGATGTAGCTATTAATGAGATAGGTGGACGGGTTGGCTTGGGGATTGTCATCAGAGATAGCTCAGGCTTTGTTATGACCTCCAGTTATTTACCTTTAGGTGCGTGTTTTGACGCAAAGGTGGTCGAGATTATGACTATTTATAGGGGCTTAATTTAAAATCTGATGCAGCTATGGTGGTTAAGTGGATCACGGATGGTAGCCATCAAGATTCAATCAGTGATATTATTCTTGAGGAGATTTCGTCTTTTATTAACAGCCTTCAGATTAGTTCGGTTAGTCATATTCCCAGATTGGCTAACAAAGTCGCTCATAGCCTGGCTAAGTATACCTTAATGGTTGATGAGGATCTTTATTGGATGGAGGATTACCCTCCTTGTGTAAGGAGAGAAATTCAAATGGATATCCCTGTATAGATACCATTTGTCTGCTCTACCTTATGTGTTTTCTGTTTGTGTTCTTGTATTATTCCAAAAAAATAAAAAATAAAAAAGAAATAAATGGCTTGAAATTCCTTGTTTACTATTAGTACTCAGAAAGGATTTTGTATGGAATATATATATATATTTTTTTTTGAAAAAGGATTTTGTATAGAATATTACAATCCAATCCATTTCGATTTTGATTTGTTTTTCAAATGCAAAAAAATTGGATCTGTAGGAGATCTGCCCAATTGATCCAATCCAATAAACAAGTCATAGTTTTAGTTTTAAATCAGTTAGGCCCAAGCCTATAAAGAGCACATCCAAACCCAATACTAATTATTTTTTTTGATAGATAACCCAATACTAAATAATCTGATTCTAAACATGTACGATTAGAAAGAGAAAAAAAAAAAAAAAAAAAAAACTGAGGCATGAAAAAAAACTGAGTAGTCGCAAACATGATATGATGAGTGATGTCCTTAATGAATATAATGATTAGTTTAACTTAATTTGATTGTATTTCAATGCTTTTTATTTTTTATTTTTTATTTTTTATTTAAGTTAGATTTGTTAATCTATCATAAATCCCATCATAAATCTCATCATTCTGTCTTAATTAAATACTGTAATTGGATCATTACCTATTAACAAAAACTTTTGGGTTAAATAATTAACAATGAGAGGCCTAATATTTGAAATTCTTATTCATTACACGTGTTAGCAAGGAGCATCTCCAAATCAATGTTATTTTATTGTGCCAAATTTGATATATACTGTGCTTTATGTCAGACACATTAATAAATGTTATTTTTTTAATTATAAAAATGTCATTTTATAATTGTATTAAATGCATTAATCGTTGACTTTTATAATTTTAAATAATAAAAAATATTATTTAAATCGCATGCATTGATTGTATTTGTTGTTTTTTATAATTTCAAATGATAAAAAAATAAAAATAGAATTTCAAATAGAATTTTGGATTGAAGTATAATACTAAAATAATATGTTAAATGTAACATTTTACTATTTTTTATGTCAAATTTGATATTGACATTAACATATGCACCGGAGATGGTTTAAGGTGTGTCCATGTCTATTAACTTGAGCTTTTGTATTAAATGGTTACAGAGAAGATTAGATGCTCAAGGTTATTGAAATAACTCCATTGAAATTTCTTGCTTGCAAACAAAACACGAGACAAACGGGGTGCACACTTTGATGCTCCCTAAAAATAAAGATCAACAAATACAAACTACAAAGTACAACAACATAAAATTGAAGATGAAATGAAAGCACTATTCCCATATTTGGTTATTGGTTAAAAGATCGAAAGGCCAATCTAACCAATTCTGGGCTCTGAAGTCACGATGCCATGACCATTGACAAAGATTCGGACCCTGTCACAGCGAAAATCACCCGTAACAAGCGATCCTGATTTCAAAACGATGACTCTGACCCCGCTGGTTTCAGACTTGATGACATCCTCTGCTGCCTCCCCATCGATGCCAACTACCTCTGGCCATGAACTCTTAAATCCTGCAAATTCCATTGAAATAATGCACAAATTAATTAACAAAATTAATGTACGTGACAAGTACTAAATTAATATTTTTAAGGTGGAAAAATAACTCACCCTTGAGACACCTTGACATCTTCTCTTCACTTAAAATGTTATATTGAATTTTTGGTATAAGAGTTTGCAGGATTTGACAGGTATTTATAGCAGACTCTGCTGTGCTGGATGATTTTAATAGTTGAAACAAACATTTTAAACGAGACGGCCCATGCATGGTGGGTTTACCGGTTCAAGGCATTTTTTTATATTTTTTTTTTGACTGGTTTATTTTCTCCATACGGCTAGGTGACATCCTCCAAGGAGAACAAGACAGTTAGCTAGTGAAAGCTTATTTATACATGTTTGTCATGCTTTGTTGTGAAGAACGAATGAACATAGAGAAGCTGATAAAAAGATATTAACGTAATGTTAACAGAACCAAACAGATGAACAAGACTGGAAATATATTCATGAAACGAATCTTGGTTTGTGATAATTACTTGTAGTTGGTCCCTTGCAGCCAATCGATATGTTGATGTGTAGATTTTGTTGGAAAATTTTGTGATAAACTCTTAATTTGAGAGGACAAATTGAGTACGATTAATTCCATAAAAATGGAAGATTAAGGTGTATTCGAATTCTCCCCCGTGAGAGCTTCGAAATGGTATACTCAAACTCACAAAATGGTTAATGGGTGAATGAGAAATTTAATCTTAAGGTGAGCCGAAATACTCTCTTCCCTTCTCTGTTCTTGGTAAGTGGAGGACACCGTGTGAAACACAGGCGTCGGTTTCTTCAACCTGATTTTCTTGTGCTGTTGCTTTCTGTTGTTTTAGATACAAACCAGGTTTTTGGAATTGCTTTCTACAGATGTTAAGACGATTTCTTTAATCAATTTTTAAAACGTTTTCTTCAACTGTCTGGTTTCGGATTTCTGGTTCAGATCGTGACAACCTTGAGTTATCATTGCTTCAGTTTTCAAATGTGGAAATCAGGTTTCTTTTGAAGCACTGGTTTCAATTTATTACATACGAATTTTGTGGAAATCGGGTTTCTTTCGAAACACTGTATTTCATTAATTTATAACTTTGGAAAATCCGGTCTATTTTAAAGACACTGGTTTGGAAATCAATTTGATCTCGCCTGGACAATCAGGTCTATACTTCTGGACATTGATTGCGATTTCTTTTTTGAAATTTGGAATCTATTTTGATTCATTGCAATATCATTTGGTATTATATCGTCACTCTAAAATAATTTTGTTCTTGCTGTAGATATTATGGCGAATACCTCTAACATGAACTCGAACGTTCCATTAGAGACTCTGAACGCGAATCCAACAGTGGAATCAAATGCTTCTGCTGTGAACCCTCTACTTGTGAGTGAAGTACCGAGTTTGGTGCCCACTGTGGCCACAATGACTCCGGCCATCAACTCATTGGTAAGGAACATGCCTAATCCGGTGATGGGCTAGTATATGAGTCAAGGGAATGTTCATACGGCAAATCCCTACATGAATTCGGTACCATTACCAATGAATCATATGGAGAAGCCTGATAAATTCAGTGGACCGAACTTTAAGCGGTGGCAACAAAAGATGCTGTTTTATCTAACCACACTGAATCTTGGCAGGTTTTTGACTAAAGATGCTCCTAAACCTAATAGTGGTGAAGAGCGAGATGTTTAGGTATAGAGTGTTATTGATGCATGGAACCATTCAGATTTTTTGTGCCGAAATTACATACTAAACGGGCTGTTAGATTCGCTATTCTTCAAAGAAAACAGCCAAAGAACTGTGGGAGTCATTAGGCCAGAAATATAAAACTGAGGACGCTGGATCTAAGAAGTTTGTTGTGGGTCGGTTTTTTGATTACTAGATGGGGGACTCCAAGACAGTTATGAGTCAAGTCCAAGAACTTCAAGTGATTCTGTATGAGATACATGCCGAATGGATGATCCTGAGTGAAACCATCCAAGTGGCTGCAAACATTGAAAAGCTTCCTCCTTCATGGAAGGATTTCAAGAACTATCTCAAACACAAGCGAAAGGAGATGAATATCGAGGATCTGATTCTCAAGCTTCGTATTGAAGAAGATCACAAGAAGTATGACAAGAAAGATATCAGAGTGCCTGAAGTAAAGATCAAGGTAGTTGAGCATGCGCAAAGTTCTAAACCAAAGAAGAACAAGCCTGGGAAAGGATCCAAATTGTGCCCAAAGGGAGGACTCTAAGAAGCCAAAATTTTAAGGGAAGTGCTTCAACTGTGACAAGTTGGGTCACAAATCTTCTAAATGTAGGTTGCCAAAGAAGAAGAAGAACCACGAGGCAAACGTGGCCGCTGGAATCTCAAAAGATGTATCTGAGATCATTCTCTCTACAGTTGTAACAGAAGCAAACTTGGTTAAGTCAAACCCAAGGGAGTGGCGGTTGGATACTAGGGTCATTCATCACATATGCTCAGACAGGAAGATATTCAATACGTTTGAGGAAGAGGCAAATGGAGGGAAGTTATATGGGCAACTCAGCCATATTTGACGTCAAGGGATGTGGTCAAGTCGTTCTCAAGATGACCTCTGGTATAACCCTGAGCTTGAACAATATGCTGTATGTACCTGAAATTCGTAAGAACTTGGTGTCCAGTTCGTTGCTGAATCAGCTTGGGTTCAAAATGGTGTTTGAATCAAAGTTGTTTTGACTAAACAGGGTACTTATATGGGTAGGGGATATGTAACTGAAGGGCTTTTCAAGCTCAATGTATCTGTTGTTAAACGAACTATCAATAAAGATAATGCTTCAGTTTATTTGCTTGAGTCTTCCAATTTATAACATGGTAGACTAGGACACGTTAATTATGATACTTAGCATAGACTAATTAACTTGAATCATATTCCCACATTTAATATTGATCCCAAACATAAGTGTGAAGTTTGCGTTGACGCAAAACTAACAAGGTCATCATTTCAAACTGTTGAAAGAAAATCTAAACCTCTTGATTTAATTCACTCAGACATATGTGATTTAAAATTTGTCCAAACAAGAGGTGGCAACAAATATTTCATCACGTTTATAGATGATAGCACCAAATACTGCTATGTATATTTGTTGAAAAACAAAGATGAAGTTATAGAGAAGTTCAGTCTATATAAAACTGAAATTGAGAATCAACTCAACAAGAAAATCAAGGTACTGAGAAGTGACCGAGGTAGTGAGTATATAGCACCATTTGATGAATTCTATGCATAACACGGAATCATACACCAAACCACTGCACCATATTCCCCTAAGGAAAACGGTATTGCAGAACGGAAAAATTGTAACTTGAAAGAGATGATGAATGTAATGCTGATAAGTTCTGGATTACCTCAAAACATGTGGGGTGAAGCTATTTTGTCTAGCAATTCCCTTTTAAATAAGGTGCCCTGGAAGAAAGAAGACAAGACACCATATGAGTAATGGAAAGGAAGAAAGCCTTCCTATAAATTCTTATGAATATGGGGTCATCTTGCTAAAGTGGCCATACCTACACCTAAGAAGGTGAAAATTGATTCGAAAACTGTTGACTGCATTATCATAGGATATGCACAAAACAGTAGTGTTCACTGATTGTTGGTCTATAAATCAGACATACCATATATACACAAAAACACGATAATGGAATCTAGAAATGCAACGTTCTTTGAACATGTGTTTCCATGTAAATCCAATGATGAAGCAAGTTCGTCAAAACGAACACATGCTGATAGTCGTGAGGACCAAGAACAAGAACATGAAGTTGAGGATCAACCTAAAAGTAGCAAAAGAGTAAGGACGGAAACGTGTTTCGTTTGAATTTTATGACCTATTTGCTAGAAGGTGAACCTCGAACTTTCAAAGAAACGGTAAGCTCTTCAGAAGAACTCTTGTGGAAAGAGGCAATTAAGAGTGAAATTGATTCCATCATTCAAAATCATACTTGGGAATTAGTGGATCTTCCTCCGGATGTAAACCGCTAGGATCCAAATGAATTTTCAAGAGAAAGATGAAAACAGATGGATTAGTTGATAAGTATAAGACTAGATTTGTAATTAAAGGTTACAAACAACGAGAAGGCCCAGACTACTTTAATACGTATTCTCCTATGACAAGAATAACCTCCATCAGGATGATACTTACAATCGCAGCTCTGCGAAATCTTGAAGTATATCAGATGGATGTGAAGACAATTTTCTTAAATGGAGATATAGATGAAGAGATTTATATGGAACAACTTGATGGTTTTTCTTCTTCAGGACAAGGAAAGAAAGTTTGTAAATTGGTGAAGTCTCTATATGGTTTAAAATAAGCACCAAAACAATGGCATGAGAAATTTGACAATGCTATGATGTCAAATGGATTTAAAATCAACGAATATGACAAATGTATTTATGTCAAGGACATAGAAAATGACTATGTCATTATGTGCATTTACGTTGATGACATGCTCATTATTGGTAGCAATGATAAAATGATCAAATCCACCAAGGATATGTTGAAATCAAGATTTGATAAGAAAGATGTAATGTTGGGAATGAAAATCCCATGAACATCTGATGGACTCATACTAAGTCAATCACACTACATTGACATGATTCTTGAGAAATTTAACAAAAATGATTATAGAATTTCTAGAACACCTGTAGATACAAATCTGCACCTATCTAAGAATAAGGGTGAGAGCGTCTATCAACTGGAATATTCTCAAGTGATATGAAGTCTGATGTACTTAACAAGTTGTATAAGACCAAACATAGCTAATGCAGTTAGCAAATTAAGCAGATACACGAGTAATCCAGGAACTGATCACTGGAAAGGAATAGCGAGAGTACTAAAGTACTTACGATTTACTCGTAATCATGGACTGCATTATACCAGATATCCTACTGTCCTAGAAAGATATACTGATGCAAACTGGATATCTGATATGAAAGATTCTAAATCCACTAATGGGTATGTGTTCACACTGGGAGGTGCAGCGGTATCCTGGAAATCTTCCAAACAAACTTGTTGGCTAGATCCACTATGGAATCAGAGTTTATAGCATTAGATAAATGTGGTAAGGAGGCTGAATGGCTATGCCAATTCTTAGAGGATATTCCAAGATGACCAAAGCCTATGCTGACAATTTGCATCAACTGTGATAGTCAATCAGTAATAGAAAGAGCACAGAGCAACATGTATAATGGGAAGTCTAGACACATACGTCGAAAATATAATACCATTAGACAATTGATCTCAACTGGGGCTATCACTATTGACTATGTGAGGTCAAAAGATAACATTGCGGATCCGCTAACCAAAGGATTAAACAGAGAATTGGTTGAGACATCATCGAGGGGAATGGGACTAAAGCCCATGAGATAAAAAGTCGTTACAATAGACACCCAACCTAGTTGACTAGAGATCCCAAGATCTAGGTTCAATGGGACAACCAAGTTGTAAGACTCAGTTGGATCACTGTGGGGGTTACCCTCAAGTCCATTCCTATGATGAAACAGTGATGCCCGTAGGGAAAAGGTTAAATTATGTTTTTAATGATTTTTATGCGTCGAAATTCTACGTAATGGAAATTCGAGCAGAGTAATGCGGGTTACTCTTAATTAAGAAATCACCTATTGGAGAGAGAAGTGGGGCCGCTTCTAAAAGAGAATAGTGAAGGGCTATATTCTCTAGTGACTCTCACAAAACCAGGCACATGTTCATGACCAAAACGAACATAACAATAAGAACCAAATCGGGTCTGGAAGATACCTGTGTGAGGTGTGTGATCCTTTACACAAAACGGCAGAACAGTTCAAGGATATCGCATCTATTGATCAGCCAGTAAAATAAGCATACATTTACAAGGGAAGGTTCAAAGGGTAACACCTACCTATCTTATGCAGGTTTCGACAGTTTGAACTTACCAAACATCGTCTTTCGTGTCTCCTAGGTCAATTCCATTCATGTGGGGGATTGTCGAAATTTTTTATGATAAACTCTTAATTTGAGAAGACAAACTGAGTACGATTAATTCCATGAAAATTGAAGATTAAAGTGTATTCGAATTCTCCTTCGTAAGAGCTTCGAAATGGTATGCTCAAACTCATAAAATGGTTAATTAGTGAATGAGAAATTGAGTCTCAAGGTGAGCCAAAAATGTGGTGAACAATGACACATCCCACATTGGCTAGGGAAGAAACTTATATGTAGTATATAAGTAAATGTGTGGTAGTAGCTATCAACATGTGTGTGGCATAGAAGCTTTCTCTCGTGCACGTAGGGGAGGGGGGGAGGGGTGTGTGCAAATCATGGATCTCAAACCTTTGAATTCATAACTCGTGTGGGCGCGTCTTGCTTACACGAATGCAGCTTCGATTGGAACGTGAGAGTTCAGTTGACTTTTTGTCACTTCCCTAAGTCAACGTTTTTGTAAGAAAAGCTTTTAATTGTTTGGATTCTGATTTCTTGCTTGATCACCAAGAATACAGAATCGGGTTTTGAATTATTATTTCCTTATTAAATCAAAAACGTACTCACCAAGCTTCGGTCTAAAATCGTATTTTACAAGCTTCGTTTGTGCATGCTCAACAAGACTCCAAAATCGTATTGGACAAGCTTCAGTTTTGCCTATAAATATACTAGTATTCCTTTCATTTCAATTCATTCATATATACACATACAGCAGCCGATATACTCTCTTCCTTTCTCTGTTCTTGGTAAGTTTGAGCTCGGTTTGAGTTCACTGATAGTGGCTTGTGTTTTTCACATCCACTATTCAACCGTTGTAACCTAGGAGACGATCGCTATACACATACGGTGTAATATACGGTGAAATCGTCTTAAGGATACCGTATAAAACACGGGCCTTGGTTTCTTCAATCTGATTTTCTTGTGTTGTTGCTTTCAATTGTTTTAGATACGAACCAGGTTTTGGGAATTGCTTTCTACAGATTTATTGATATCAAAATTTATACTTCTACTTCTATGAATTTGACCATCCTAATTTCAATGTAGTAGTACTGTTGCTATCTTGTTGCTACTACACACACCAAAATTTTCTTATAGCAACCCTGATGGACCGTTATGATTTTCTCTTGATTTGAACTTGATCTGAGTTGTTAAAGATCCCCATGACACATTGTTAGAGTAGTTTTGTTGGGTTATTTATTTGTTTAAATTTTTGAATCTAGTATTATTTGACGTGGTATTAGATATAGTATTTGACCCAGCAGTATCAAGTTCCAATTCTTGAAATCCCAATGTGGGGTCTTGAATATAAGAGGGTACGATAGTTTAGTATGCTTGATATTATTGGACTCCTTTTTTTATTTATTTTATTTTATTTTATTTATTTTTTTAGTTAAAGCTTTTGAGTCAAAGTCGGGGTCGTTTGTTTTTTTTATCTGAACATCTAACCGTGTAGAATTTTACTAAAATCTGAAACTGAATGACATGTCTATTTTTTTATTTTTCTCACATCCGAACACATCATCAATTTGTTTGTTTTTAAAGATTAAATTGTTTGAAAATAAATAATTTGACATTTATACCCTTATTACTATTAATTGTTATGTATTTTAATCTGATATGATTATATGATACAAATTACAAACAAGTACTAAATAAAAAAAATTAATAAATCCTAAACCATTTTTTTTATGTAAATATTAATAAGATATTGTTAATGGATATGATACGATAAACAATGATATTGAAATGTTTATAATATAGTTGAAAGTGACAATTCGATTAAGGTTTGTTTTATTTTGTTTTATTTTGTTTATAGTTATTTATCATTAGTAATATGTCAAAATAAATAAATTTGTATAATATAAAATCATGGTAACATTGTAAAAAGATATCTTTGGGAGGATAATCTTGAAAAGAAATATTTTAAATGTAATACAGTGTAAGGGTGTGCAGTGGATTAGATTCAATGGATTTGCCATGATCCAAGATCCGATCCAATTGGATCGAAGAAATTACAATCCGATCCGATCCAATTTTATAGTGGGATCCGATCCGATTCGATCCGATTCGATTATTAAATACTTCAATCCGATCCGATCCAATCCGATATGATCCGATAGATCGAATTAATATAAAGTCATTCATAATATATAAAGGTTATAATCTGAAATAAATAAAATCAAATAAATTATTCAAACATTACTAATTAATTCAAATAAAATTAACATTAAAAAAATACATGACATAACTTGTAAACTTTATATAATTCAAAAAGTTTATAAACATTATACATCAGCTTCAAATGTAAACTTAATAAGCCGTGATGTTGATGAAGAAGAATAAAAGAAAAGAATATGGTGGATTGTTGGCTATAGAGAAATTGAGAAAAAAAAAACCCAAAATAATAATATTAGAAATTATATTTTGGTTGGGCCTTTACATTAGAAAGTAGTGGATCAAATAAATTGTCCAATATAAAAATAAGGCCTAATATTTTAGACGGATTGGCGGATTCGGCGGATTTACAAACGGAAATCCAAGATCCAATCATATCCAATGGATTTTAAAATTTAGGATCGAAACCGATCCAATAACCTCTCTGGATCCGATCCGATCCAATGGATTAGATCCGATCCGATCCAATGGATCATATTGGATTGGATTGGATCGGATCATGCACACCCCTGATACAGTGATTTGGAATTAAATAAAAAATCAGGATTTCTTACATTTTATTTTCAGTTATTTTTAGAAATTTTTAATTTGTTTGACCACTAAAATAAACAAACAAAACAACTTAAAAGTTTTAGTTTAGACTCATTAAGTGTTAAATGGAAAAAACAAACTACCCTTTAATTTATAATTAATTCGACTAGACAACTTTTTTATGTCATGATTAGAATATATAGCCGGCTCCCGCTAGAATTTAAATGAGTTCTCCCAATAAGTTGAAAAAAAATAACATGGTATATAAATAAATATATATATATATATATATATATACACAGTTCTTTTCTTCTCAGTGTATCCTGATATAACTTCATCAGTGCGTTGTATGTGGGTCATAGATTATGGAGAAGTTTTGACAAGTGCATACACTTTGAGTTAAAGCATATAAATCTAATTGTCCACATCCAACGCACTGATAGAGTTATATCATAACGCACTAACTTGGAAATTTTCCTATATATATATATATTGTTATAAATCAAAGTATAAAAGCATATAAAATTGTAAGTTCCATCATTTTGTAATTAGCTTATTTCTATTACAAACCACATTGATATATTTTGCAAGGGTAGCTTAGGTTTTTCATATGGCCATCGAAGTTCGTGATCGTATTTGAAAAGCTTCCCAGCATCCCGATTACTTCAAGATCAGGAGCCTTAAAAGTATATTACTTGATTGTACTCTTGAAGATATTAGGTGCATACACACAAAACTCATTTAATTGTGTTATCATTGCCATTTTAGTGTGCACTGCACCATTTTCACACTCGCACGTATTGCATATAGGTTAGGGCGTTAGATTGCATGAGAAGACATTTTCTTCTCATTTGTTGCGTCTTGATGTCTTTGTGGTCAACCGCGAAAACCATTCCAGTGGATTTCTTGGTCTATGTGTCACCATGGATCACTGTGACTAATGGACACGACATTCCTTTTAGAGGATTTCTCGGTTCAAGTATCGTCTTGGATCACTGCGAAAAACCTTCCGGAGGTTTTTGCTGTCGTTGTGTCCATGGGCGAAGCATGGATTTTGGCTTTGGAGGGACCGAGAAAAAAAGAAATTCAAGTTTGTGCAAGAAAAATATATTAATATTTAAAATCTAAATTATTAAAAAAAAAAACAATATAATACCATTTAGTCTCATAAATTAATAAATAAAATAAATATAAGTTTTATGAATCAAAATGACGCTCTTTAAAATCTAAAAAATCATTTATAATCGAATCTATATATACTCATATTTAATTCTTGTAATTGAGAATCAATTGCAACATAAAATATATACATACCCAATAATACTGTTTAATTATAAAATTATCTTGTTAATAGTGACTAGTGAGTTCGACCTCGCATTACAATGTAACAAGTATTAATATCTAGAATATCTATATTGTATGTCTCACAAAATGAACTTACTACTTTAGTAAATAATCTATCACATCTAATATTTCTTAGAGATCATGGTTAGTAATCTCCACGATATCTATTCATTAAATACACTATTTAATAGGAACATAAGAATAATTTTTTCTTAAAATGATTATGGTCATATGCTTATAGCCACTAATGCTGTCTCATATCAAACTTTCTTAGATATAATGGTTGAACCGAACTTTAAAAGGTAATAATAATGTTTATAATTAAAAAATAATAATGTGATTTGTCATTGATATCTTTGTCGATATAACACATTATGACAATTTTATATATGAAAAATATGTTGAATATATTTTGGTTGAAGGGGTCATGGCCTCGTTTATCTCCTCCCCTTATTGTGTCGTCATGGAGAACTGCGACAAAGTGGCACAAAGATTTCTCTAGTGGATTTCGCGGTTGTGGTTTCGTCATAAACCACCATGAAAATGGGACCGCAACTTTCCGACGACAGTTTAGATGCCTTTGTTGTGGCGGTTTGTCGTCATGGTCAACCGTAAAAACAGGACCGTGACAAACTATTTTTGCCAAAACGATGTAGTTTTGCAATATCCCTATTTATAGTCGAAGACACTTTCTTATTCACCAAGAACTCTGAAATTCTGAGATTGAGTGAGTATATTGAGTTCTTAGAGAGAGGAAGGTTTTTGCAACCACTTGTGACTCTCCATCCCCATTCATGTAAAAAAAAAAAAAAAAAAAGTTTATCAGATCACTTCCATAATCAAGTTAGAGCATCTCCGATGCAAATATGTATCATTTCTATTCAGTAGTGATCCACCTTAGAAAAGAAATTAGAGAAATACATATTTACATCTCCAATGCAATTATCAAAAATCTAATATAGTACTTAATTTTCTCCAAATATATAATAACATTCGAGATGCTCTGAGCATCGAACTTGGATATAAAATATTTTAGCATGGATTTAAAGCACAGATGTTAAAAAAATAACATAGAAATAAAATAAGAAAAATCTTCAAAGTTTGAAGTCAATTATTTGCTGTTAATTCAATATTGTACTACTGTTACCACAAATACATATTATTTTTTAGGTCAATGTCAATGCTGCCAAAAACAATTTCGATTTTCAGCATTCGTCCAGTTGCATAGGTAGATTGAGTTGACTTAATTGATTCATCATTTCTCTTTGGGATTATCAATTAGGGAGATCTGAAACTAACAAGTCAACATAAATATTTGACTCATGAGATTATGAGAGAGGATTGGGTTTTGGGCTTTCTTAAACAAGAGTGTTTGTTTGATGAAATGCTTTTAAATGGACTTCGAAAGAATTTGGTTGGGCTCTACACAAAACTGAAAACACAAGAGTGGCCTCCGATTGAGTGGCGATATTTGTACTGGTCTAAAATTATATATACACACCCAAATATATATATTTTTAAAATTACATCATTGCCCTTAAAATAAATCATTAAAATTTTAATTCAAATATATAATAATTTTTATAACTACTTTACTTTCTCGAATTTTTAACTAAAAAAATCAAAAAACCCAAATCATATATAAGGGAGAACTCAGCCGCCTTCTTATTTAAAAAAGAAAAAGAAAAAAAGAACTCAATAGTATTCTAAAAAAATGGAGGATGCATTTGGGAGGAGTGTGGCTCTTCCCAAATTCAAAACGTAAAGAGAAGACATCATTGTTTAAAATTTTCATTTTTTTTTTGGTGGAGGGGAGGGCAAAAGCCTAGAAAAAATTTCGGATTTTTTTAGTAGGGAAACAGTGTCAAAAAAACCAGACACCATTGTTTCTCTCTCAAGCTTATCTTATTTTCATTTTATTTTTTTTGGTGAACGGGAGGGCAAAAGCCTAGAAAAAATTTCAGATATTTTTAGTAGGGAAATAGTGTCAAAAAAACCAGACACCATTGTTTCGCTCTCAAGCTTATCTTGACTTCATCTCCAAGCTTATAGCGTTGAATTACCGGAATAAAAGCGTGTTTAGTGTGTGTAATAAAAGCTCCAGTAATGAGCATAAATCTTTCAAGGAAACAACAACAAAAAGATGATGATGATGATGATGAACCAGATAGGGAGAGAAAGAGGGTCTGAAATCTTGATCCAACGGCCAAGAAAAGATCCAAAAACATAAATATATATATATATATATAGTTCCGTTCCTATCAGAGCATCATTATATAACTTTATCAGGATATTGAATGTGAGCCACTCATTTATAAAAGTGATTTGACAAGTGCATACATATCAAGTCAAATTATGTAAAATGTATGACTCACATTCAATTTCCTTATATAATTCTATTAGGGCATCCTCATAGGAAAATTTCTGTATATATATATATATATATAATTATAATTGTTTTATTTCTAATACTTTTAAAAGGGCATATTTGGTAATGTGTGGAGTGTACTTACAAAATTTCATTTTTTTTTTTTAAATTTCAACGGAGTGTACATACAAAAGGGGTGCACATACAGTTTTTTAGGGGTGCAAATATCGTTACTCTTTTATTTTTATTTTCATTTTCATTATATTTATTTGCTTTTAATGTTTTTGTTTTTTGTTTTCAATTATGCAAGGGTAGTTTGGACATTTCCTAAACAAAAGTAGGTCAGCTTAATAATTTGAGGGCTTCTTAACATTTCTGATTGGGTTAATATTAAAGACCTCCCCTCACATTTGAACTATTATTGGATGTCTTGCTAAAAATGTTTTTATTTCAGAAACATCCCCTGTGGACTAACAAACAATGATTCAATTGATCGATTTTTTATGTTAAAAAGTCTATAATGTTCGTATTTAAGCTTCAATTATATTAATTGAACATTATACCCTCTGAATCTTACCAAATAAAATATTGTTTGTTGGTCCATAATGGGTGTTTCTGAAATAAAAGCATTTTTATCTAAACATTCAATAATAGTTCAAAGGTGAGGGGAAGTTTTTAATATTAAACCTTTCTGATTTTGTTTAATATGAAGCATCTGAAATGTGTCTACATTATTTACAATACCAGAACACATGGATTGGACCGTATATAAATCAGCGGCCAATTAAAGTTGTTAAAAAGAAAACAGCCCACATAGATTGGGCTTGGACAAATTAACCGGAAAGCTAGAGTTGCTAACTATTTATAATTTTCCCCTTAATACCTAGTATTAACCGTGTATTAACCGTGTCCTTACTCCTTGAGAGTTTAATTATTTGGTTCAATAGGAAATTAAATCCTTGTTTTAATAGGAATAGTTTAATATAAATAGATTTTTACTTTACAAAGCTTTTTTATTTGTTCATTCACCGTCATGGGTTGTCATCGTTTTACTGTTCTCTTCACTTGCTTATGTTTTTTCTCCTCATCATAAACTCCTCGCAAGCATGTGATAGACTCAAAGTTTCCGGTCACTCCAGATGGAAACTCGGGAGTTATGCCAGTTCATCTAGGGTCACTGCAACCACGTTACACGGTCAAATTCTGGTTTGCTTTCATCGGTAATTGAAAAAACAATCTTTAATTACTTTCTTGGCAAATTAATATGGCTGGTTTCGTTTCGTGGCATATTAATATTGTAATATTTGCAGGAATGCTTCACTTGGATTATGTGAGTGCGAAAAGAATGAGTGGAAAGCTGGCGTTGAAAAGGGGAATATTTGGAGTTCTGAGAATATGTCACCTTTTGAGGACAAATATGTTGATGTCAAGTGCATCACCAAAGGATGTGGTCCTGTTTCAGTTGAAGTCAAAGAACGTATGTATAAAATCTCAGTTACTGTACGAGTTTGTGAGAATTGTAGTGTATTATTTTTCTGACTATTTGTTATGCTTCTTAATTTGTTGTCTGCATGTGCAGATGTTCAGAGATGGCGCCTCTTCTTTCTAGCATCTGGATTTGTTTTGTTTGTGTTGGCACCAATTCTCAGCAAATGGGTTCATTTTTACTACACCTCTTCTGTGCTTATGGGAGTTCTTTTTGTCATTATATTTCTTATTTTTCAGGTTAAGTTTTTTTTTTTTTTTTTTAATTTCTTAATTCTCTCATTGCTTCAGTACTAATCTATATATGTATATAGGGTTCTCATTAGTTTTGTCAAATATGCAGGGAATGAAATTGTTGACAGCTGGAAGGAATAATGTTGTTCATAATCTTATATCTGGATCACTGGTGATTGTTGGTGTAGTTGGCTTTGTCTATGTTGTACGTTGATGGAAAATATGAATCTAATAACTATCAATTTGTATTTCAGTTTGGTGCAGCATACATTCTTTTAGGCAAGTTTTCGATGTTGGTTGACTCACTCGTTGTCGATTTTGGGATAAGAGAAGAGATGCACTTACCAGTAAGTAGAGTGTATATATTAGGACTTATTATTCTAGGACTAGACTAATTTTATTTTGGTGTTGTTGCAGGCCTATATACTTTTACCGGTGGGAATTATTCTTGTAGGTGCTTTTCTAGGGATCTTTACGGTGAGAATGTCTATAATTTCAAAAGATGGAACGTTGGTTTAGCTCAATTCGTCAAATGGGCAATTCGGATCATTGCAACTGCCTCAATTTACATGGTATGGTAGCGTTTGCGTTCAATTATAATGTATTGATCTTGTCTTTATATTAATGAATAATAAATCAATTATGTTATTATTTCTGCTTTTTATATATATATTTTAAACCGTTTTTTGGTTCGTATTCTCTGATTCAGAGTACCCTTGACGTTCCATTAGCATTGATTTGTTGCTCCACCATATGCTGTCTTGTTACTTGTCCAAATTGGCTTTTGGATGTTAAAAGACTGCTGCATCAGTTGATACAAAAAACACAAAAGCTTGGTAATGGGAATGAGAATGGAAGCAGTCAGCAAATTTACCTGTCGACATTCCACAAGACAGGGCCGCAAAGGAGGTTTAGAGAACAGGAGTGGGAGGATTTCACCTTTGAATCAACCCAGCAAGCTCTTGCACGACATTTTGCATCCCCAGAATTCACTGCCTGGATGGTTGAACACGCTCAACAAATTAAACTCTTTTCATCTGATACTTTAGATACAGAGTCTACAGATGGGAATCTTGACTCATCAGACTGATAGGAGTGATAGCTAGCTAGCTGTGCAGTTGCTTTATTTATTTATTTATTTTTTATTTTTTTTTTCACTGATTTAGAGTATGTCTAAAACATGTAAACTCTGATAGCCAAGGAATTTTGTGATATGTATATACAGTTTCTAGAGCGTGAATGTAAATTATCTAAGGGCGTAGCCAAGAGTAGGCTACCCTGGCTGCAGCCCGGTCTAAAGTAAGTAAGAAAATAGATTTAATTTATTAGTTAGTTAAATTATTTATGAGTTTATGAGATTAGTTAATATAATCCTTGTCAATTCTTTCAAATATGTAAAAATATTTTAGAGTAAGCTCTATATTGTATCTCAATTAGTTAATTATATGCCCATTAGACCATCCAATAAAAAAATTTCATAATTTTGCTTCCAAATTTTTTTTTCATAATTCAAAATTAATTTTTTTTTTGTTAAATGTTGAATCTCCCGTTTTATTAGCAAATCTATCACTCTCACATCATCCTCCCACGAGTAATCTCAAAATATTAATTTAATTATCAATTTATTTGCTACAAAAAATTTAGTAAACTCTATTTTTATTTTATATTTTGTATAATATATAAAGTAAATAAGACGTCTAATATTTCTTATTTCTTTTAACTAATTTTACATAATGTTGTACATAACATTTCTCCTCATTTAGCTAGGTTGGCCCTCTCTAGTGTTAGTGATTGTTGCTGGTTGGATTCGTGCCCTCTCTGCGTGAAGCGGTTGGTCCAGTTAGATGCTTCTGGCAAGTTTTGTTTGTTTTTGTTTCTTGTCAAAAAAAAAAAGTTGTACATAATGTTATACCATTTAAACTTTTATGTCTTATCACTACAAAAAAAAAATTGGCTATTATGACGATTTTTTTTCGTCCCTATAGGCCAAAAATCGTCCCAAAAGGTCTATAGGGACGAATCCAAAATGCGTCACCTCAAGTGGATCGCAATAACTTATTTGGAACGAAAATTGAAATTCGTCCCTTAAAACTACCTATAGGGACGATTTTTATTCGTCTCAATTGATAGTGTATAGGGACGAAATTATTCGTCCCAATAGACAATTTTTAGGGACGAATTGTATTTTCGTCCCCATTGACAACCTGTAGGGACGAATTATTTCGCCCATTTAAATAATTTTTCGTCCCTTTAGATACTCTATAGGGATGAAAAATAATAATAATAATAATAATAATAATAATAATAATAATAATAATAATAATAATAATAATAATTTGTTCAGGCCAACCACGCACCCCCCACGCCCAACACGCACCCCCACCAACCAGATTAATTGGTTGCGTCATGGTGGATCGAACACTGCACTCACACACCACCCACACACGACCAACCACCTTACTGCTCTATGACCTTTACTTGTTACTAATTTTTTATTGATTCCACTAATTTAAATTTTATTATTATATGATAAACAAATTGATATTAAAAAACATTTATTATAACATTTAATTAAAATATTTTGTCAAATCAAAAGGTTAATCGTTAATCGTACTCAGAATTAGATATGACCCCGGTTTCGGTTCTAGATTAGGAACCAACGGTTTCGAATTCCGATTCGGGTTTACAAAAGACTCGAAGAACAGAATGAAAAGGCTTGACCACCATGAGCTCACTGAGAGCTCGACCACCGAATGCGTCTATGTAATGCCACTAAACTAATTATCCAATGATATTCAACCTCCATTGGAAGGTCTGTTAAACAGATCTCTATAAAAAAGATGAAAGAATAATAATAATAATTAAAAAAAAAAAAACTTCAAAGTAAGAGAATGTGTGTAAAGTAAAGGCATTTTTGTCCGTTCACCATAATAGATGTCTTTTAAACATAAGTTATTAAAGTGGTGACTTTCTTACAAAATCACTTTTAAAAGGTGACATTTTCCACCATTTCCACGTTTCGGTTTTCGATTCGAAACCAGCGGTTTCGATTTCGGTTTGGACAGTTCAGTTTCGGTTCCAACGGTTCAGTTCCTTTTTTAACAAATAATAGAAAACCTTTCAAGACTAATAGTTATTGATCCTTATGAAGAACTTATTGGGAAAAAACAAAATTCATTTCAATAGAAAACCACTTTGGACGAAAAAAATATCCATATTGCATCATTTTCTAATATATATGGTAATTTAATTATTAATCTATCTTTAAGGAAAAACTTTTTAAAAAAAAAAAAAATCAAAAATTTTCAACAAAATTAATTAATTAGTTCTTTGTTTTTTTTTTTTCAACAAAATTTATTTATGTTTTTTTACCTCTATTATTTACCTCATTTTCTCTCCTTTCATCTTTAAATAATATTTTCTTCATCTTCGTCTTCTAATACTTTTTTCGCGTTTCTTTCTTCACTCACATTCATTTAAGCCTTTGAGGATTAATTGAAAACACTACCAAAAAAGGGCTATTGGTACGATTTTTTTTCGTCCCAATAGCCCTAAAAATCGTTCCTATAGACTTATTGGGACGAAAAAAATTCATCCCAATAGGATGCCTATTGCGACGAAATAATATATTTCGTCCCAATAGACATCCTATTGAGACGAAAATAATTCATCCCTAAAGATCTTACCACATTGGATAAAATTTGTCCCAATACACATTCTATTTGGATGAAAATCTATAGGGACGTTTTTTATTCGTCCCAATAGATTGCCTATTGGGACGAAAAAAAAAATGATCCCAGTAGGCCATTTTTCTTGTAGTGTATCAAGTTTTGCTGTAGAAAATGTTAAATGCTTAGCCCATTCTAAGAAAAAAAAAATCCTGGCTATACAACTGAAATTACCGGTCTCATATATATAATTGGTGTGGCTTAAGAGTTGGATCGATCATTATTTTGTCTTCTTTCAAGAATATGTATAATAAAAAACCGGTACTTCAGGCCCCGTTTGTTTTGTTGTACTGTATTATTTTAGTACATTTTAATTGTCTAATACAGCAAACACCGTATTAGTTAATACATTATATATGGTGGTATTAGATTGTATTGTATTAGAAAATACACTTTTCTTTTCTTTTTCTTTTTTTTTTTTCAATAAATATGGAATATTAATGAAATATGTGTTATGTTGTTAATATTTTTTTTATAATTTCAAAATTATATAGGAAATATTTATTTTATTTATAAAAATATTATTTATTTAAATTTTTTGTTTTAACTAAAATAAATATTTATTGATTTTTATATAATAATATGTATTGATTTATTAACTATTTATTTTAATATTATATTATTATAATATAATAAAATACAATAAAGTCAAATATGAATAATACAATATAATACAGTGCATCACCAAACACAAGTTTGTATTAAGGAAAAATCGTATTTTAGTCCATGTAATTTGTCTTAATCTGCGTTTAGTCCACGGTTTTTTGGAATTGTAATTTTTAATCCATAAGTATTCTGACAATATGGATTGGAGTCCCTACCGTTTAATTCCGCTAGGGTTTCACTGATTTCTGTTAAGTCAACGAGGGTAAATTGATAAATTGGCCGACAAGCTTCTAGAAGCTTAACTTTTAAAGGGTAGAATCATCAATTCCGACATGAAAATATTAAAAAATAAAATAAAATAAATATGTGGCTTCTATTAAACCACGTTAGGTAAGACATTTACAAAGAAAACAAAAGGCAGTAGTGGACCCTTCCAGACCTCATTCGAACAATTTTCTATTGTTTTCAGAAGCTTCAACTGTAATCAAGCTTCATTGGTGTGAAATCATCCCAGAACCCTTGTTTTCCTTCTTTTTCCTCTTCGTTTTTTTTTTTTTGTTTATTTGAACCCAAATCATCCCGTTCCCTCTCTGTTGAAGTCGATGTGAAGGTAATGTTGTAGAGGAGTTTTTTTTTAAGTATTTGGAAGCGAAGTGTCTCAAAGGTACGTTCTCTTTCTATACACACAATTTTTCTTGATTATTGTTTGTATTGTGTTGCATGGTGTTTATTCAAGTCTTTTGTAATGATTTGAAAATGGTTTTCTCAGGTTTCAGAGATTAAAAATTGGGGTTTTTTTTATTTAGATGCATTCAAGTGTAATTTATAGGTTATTCAACCAAGTATCGGTGTCTATATCATAAAGAAGTTGCATGGAGTGGGATTATTTGTGTTTGATACATGTATTTGGTTACATTAGGGTTTCGGTGTTATGAAATTTGGGTTTTTGTATTTTAAACGACATTTAAATGTAATTGACTATTGTTTGAACTCATTTCACTTGTTTGGTTGATTAATAAGTTACATGGATTGTGTTTAGTTGTTTATCATTGATGTATTTTGTCAGATTAGGATTTCAGTGTTTGGAAATTAAGGTTTTTTTTTACTAAAAGGACATTAACAAGCAATTAAGAGTTTTTTGAACCTATTTCATGTGTTTGGTTGATAAATAAGTTGAACAGAATTGTTTATTGTGTTATGAACTTACATGAAACATGTTATGTTGTAGCTCATCCTTGCTTGTAATGGTTGTTGCTTACATGATATACTGTTGCTTGTTGATTGCATGCATGTTATACCTTGCAAAGTATTGTTGCTTGCATGCTATATTGTTGCTTGAATTTTAATGTTCTTGCAGTTGTCAATGGATAACGTTTTCAAAATCACTGTTTTGCATGGGACCAATATAATTGACTTAGGTGAGTGTGATGGTGATCACATCAGTTTGATTACTTTGGTCCATGCAATGATTGAGCAACTCAATGGAACCTCAAAAGTACCATCAGAAGAATACTCAGTTTGGGTACAATTACCATGGTGTAGTGATGTAGTTGAGGTTTTAACAGATATGGATTTACTAGAAGTATTTAGGGAGTTTAAGATTCGTGGGTATGACACTATATGTTTCCGAGTAGAACAGGTTTGTTATTAACCGTGTCCTCTTTCACAGGGAAGTCCTAACCAACCTATAGAAGAGGCTGGTATGTTTGATTATGTGGCTTCTAATGATAGGGAGGGTACAATGTCTAGTTTTCAAGAGGAGGCTGATGATAATGGGCATTCAGTAGGTTTAGATGGTGATAATAAGGATAAGGAGAATAATGATTATGAGGATGGTGTAGGTGTAGATGGTGATTATGTGGATGAGGAGAATAATGATTATGGGGATGGTGTAGGTGTAAATGGTGATAATGGAGATAATGTAGGTTTAGATGGTGATTATAGGGATAGTGTAGGTTTAAATGGTGATTATGGGGATATTACCAAGGAATGTATGGATTTATTTGAGGGGTATGAGTCCAGGTCAGATGATGAGTTCTCTTCTGACTCAGACAGTGAAAAATCCCATGTAAATGTGGATAAGTTGTTGAGAGGTGTACCTTTCCAGAGAGATGAGACTGAAATTAAATTTTATATATGTCAAACATTTGCAAACAAAGAGGTAATGAGAGACATTTTTAAGGAGTATGCAGTGCAGGAAGGTGTAGTTCTAGATAGAATTAAAAATGACCATCAGAGACAGACCTACCAGTGCAATGCTTCAGGCTGTCCTTGGAGAGCTTATGCTTCATGGATGGTAGACAAAACCACATTCATCATCAAATCATTAGTTGACCAACACGAATGTCATAGGGTTTGTAACAATAGAGAGGCAAAAGTTAAGTGAATAGCCTCTAAGTTTGATTCCGTAGTGAAGAGTAATCCTTCAATCAATGTGAAAGTCTTAGGTGATTTTTTGCTGGATAAGTTCAAAATATCAGTTGATTTGAAAAGGCTTTATAGTGTTAAACATAAAGTCCTGAAACAAATAAGGAGTGACCATACACACAGTTTTAAGTACCTTAGGCAATATGCCCACACTTTAAACCAAACCAACCTTGGGGCAGCAAAACATATGAGGGTCCAAAAGCCATTGCTAACCTTCCACAAATTGTTTTTAAGTTTTGAAGCACAGAAGATAGGGTTGCAAGAGGAGTGTAGACCTTTTATTGATCTTGATGGATATCACTTGAAAAGTCCTTGTGGAAGAATCCTCCTGTCTGCAGTGGCTTTATATGCTAACAATGGATTGTTCCCACTTGCTGTGTATATATATGAGAAGGAGACGAAGTATAGTTGGATGTGGTTTCTCAACAACTTGAAGATGTACCTGCAGTACTCTTTTGACATACATCTATGTTTTATGTCTGATAAACATAAAGGATTGATCAAGGCTTTGGCAAAACATTTCCTTAATGCTAGCAAAAGGTGTATTTCTAAAACTGCTTCATGTGTCAATTTCAGTGTCTTTCTTAATCATGTGTGAACTTCTAATTTTTTTTCTTTTTTTATTTGGGTTAGGTAAGACACATATATACTAACTTTAGAGGAAGTTATTGTGGTAACAGCTTCAAGAAGCTGTTTTGGAAGGCTAGTAGGAGTAGTAATGTATATGACTTCAAAGCTGCATTGAATGATATTAGTCAGATTCAGCCTGGTTCCAAATAGTGGTTAGCTAAGATAGAGCCACATCTATGGTCTAGGTTTGCTTTTGACAAAGACATTATATGTGATTATGTTACTAACAACATGACAGAGGCCTTTAACAGCCTATTAGGTACCCCCAGATCACAGACTTGCCTGCAGCTGCTAGAGTTTATTAGGAGAATATTGATGAGGAAGTTTCAAGAGAGGAAGGAGGAATGTGATGCATGGAAGACAATACTACCTCCAAAAGTACATGCAAAGATACTGAAGCATAGTAAAGCAAGTAGGCAAATGATCATAATATCAGTAGGGGACCAAGAATATGAGATATAGGTCAAGATGGGACTTTTGCAGTCAAGTTGAGGCAATACAATTATGGACGTGGCAGCTGGTAGATCAGTGGCATTCCTTGCCCTCATGCCTCGACTGCCATATGCCATAACTGTGGTAAAGAAACGTTGAGAGATATGATACCAAGATATGTCCATCAATGTCTCACCATGAGTGCATACATGCAGACCTACATAGGCATGATTCATCCACTGCCAGACCAGAAGATCTGGTGAGAAATAAAAGCTGATGAAGTGCTTCCACCACCATTTCAAGTCCAACCTGACAGACCAAATATGCAAAGGAAGAGAGAATCTAGTGAGAAGGCCAAAGGAGGTAGGACATGAACTGTTGTCTGCACATACTGTAAGATGCCCGGGCATAACACAAAGACATGCAAGGCAAGAAAAAAGAAAAAAAAAAAAGGCAACAAAGGTTATGTTTTATTTTTCATGTCATTTTCATTTATATACTTTAATAGTTTGTTTCTTAACTTGAGTATAATATTATTTTTTGTACTTGTCAGTCATCTGGAGGATTATCAAATCAACCACAAAGGAAGAAATCAAAGGTAGTCCTTCTCCCTTTCTCTCTCTCAATTTAATGTAATTCAATTTGTAATTTAATTTCAATTTCAATTTAAATCTTTTCAATAGAGAACACCATCAACAGTTGAAGCTTCAAGTTCACAGCTGACATCCACAGTCCACAGTAAAGTCCATAACCAACATCCACCATCAACAGCCGAAGCTTCAAGTTCACAGCCAACAAGAAGGAAGAAAACCAAGGTAATATACAAGTTCATTGTATTGGAAAATTATGTTTTGGAAATCGGTTCACTAATTTTTCATATTTCTATTGACAGAAACAACAACCAAGACAATGAAGAGGTTCCCAAAATCCATTCCAATTTTAACCACAGTCACAGCTCACTCAATAGAATGAAGAATAATAGGACTTTTGTAGCAACTAACTGGTTTGAAGTAGGACTTATTGTAGCTACTTATTTATTGTAGGGAATTTTTTTTGTTTCCTAGCTAGCATGTTTGCATGTTAACATGCTCAGTGTTAGGAATTACTTGTGTATGAACTGGAATGATGAAATGTTGTACTTATTGTAGCTACTTATTTTTTGTTTTCTTGCTAGCATGCTTTCTTACATGTTAAGATGCTTAATGTTAGGAATTAGTTGATGTGTGTGAACTGGAATGATGAATATATAAGTAGTTGTTTCATACTTTTGTAATTCTGATGGTGCTAAACAGTTTAAATACGAATACTTATCATTATATAATACAATTACATTCAATGTCTGCTTCTAGTAGATTTTCATAACTAGGTTTACTCATAGTTATAAATAGTAACACTACCATGAATACACCAACCTAAACTAGGTTAACTCCTACCACTAGCCTTTTATAACTACTTAAGTAGAAGCATTGCCATTATTATACCAAGTAAAACTAGGTTAACTCCGATAATTATCTTTGACCCTCCTTGCATAGATTCTAGGTGTTGAATTCTTCCATGGAAGCTTTCTAAGTACTGCACCCTTTCCCATAACTTCTCCAATCGCTGTAGCATTCCATATAGAATTCTCATTTCACTCTACCATCATTCTTTTGTGATTTACTATCACTGTATTGTCATAGGTTGAATTCTACATTATCTAGTTCCCAAAACTTGTAAAATCTGCATCTCTCTTTCTCATATACAAAATACAACTTGTGAAGGTTGTTATGGGATTCAGAAATCTTCACAACAACTTTAACACCACATAAGCATCTTCTATTTTTGAATTTTATAAACATCCATTGATGTTGGTTGTTGAGCTTGATGTAGCCTCCATTGTGTGTATGCCACGGTTGTTTGTGTATGGATTGATGAAGAAATTTTTAATGTGTATGGTTTATGAATGGATTGATGGAGGAATGTGTATGTGAGACTCGCTGATAGATGATGAAATGAAGGTTTGGGAGTCGTTGTTTGTGTATGTTCATAGATGATGAAATGAATGTGTATGAGAATTTTGAATGTGTATGGGAGTTTTTGTTTGTGTGTAGGTGAGGTGATATTTAAAGGGCAAAAAATAGTCGTTGAAAAACTGTAGGAAAGTTTAGAAATCAGTTTTGTATATAAGACAAAAAAGGGTAAAATGGTTATTTCAGTTAAATTTAAAAAAGTCACAAATAAGACAAATTTAAGGGTAAAACGGTCTTTCATAGGGAATCAAAAAGTATTAAAGGCATTACAGTCATTTCATCAGTCTGACATGACAGAATTTGTCTTTCGACGGATTCTGTCACAGAAGGATTAAAAGTTACAATTCCAAAAAACCATGGACTAAACGCAAATTAAGGTAAACTACGGAGACTAAAATGTAATTTTCCCTTGTATTAATAATAATACAGTCCAAACAATATAACAAAAATTTATTTTGAATCTCAATTAATTGTTGTATTTTATTCAAACCATGATAATACAATCAATTAATCAATACATAGAATTTATTTTCAATTTTCAACACAAAAATTTAAAAAGAAATGTTACCATATTCTTTGCTCTCGACGTTAGCGAAAAATTCTAGCATGTTAATAAAGAGTTCCTTCTGTGTCCTGACTTTCGCCGTGTAATCCATAGGGATTGAATCGAAAACATTGAGCATATGATAATCTTGAATATCAACCGGCACATCTACAATACAATGTGGTCACAATCGATTTTCTAGAAAAAATTAAATAGGAAGAAGAATGTTGAAAGATAACAAAGATTAAATTGAAACTGACCTGAATTATCCATCATAAAAAAAATTGGAAAATAGGTGCCTCTGATTGTGATGAGGCCATTGGGATAAGTATCTTAGGCACTATATAGATAATGGTAGAACTCATCCTTATTTAGAACATAAGAACATGGACTGTAGCAAGCGTAGAGTCTAAAGTATTCATTAAGCACCAAGGAGGCTTAAACAAGGTTGTCGGTGGAGGTAGCCTACAATGTTGCTCTCTCCGGCCAGATGTTTATGGTGATCGTGTTGTTCAATTGAATAAGACTATGGAAAAGCTCTGCATCTAACAACAGCTTCTTCAAAGAAATCTGTAAAGAGAACATGATTATAGGTATGGAGATTGTGTAGTTATGTGTTTCTATGTGTGTGTGAGAGAAAGAGAGAGCTAATGCGAGAGAGAGAGAGAGAGAGAATGTGTATTTGTGTGAGAGAGAGAGAGCTAATGTCTGTTTGTGTGTGTGTGAGAGAGAGAGAGAGAGCTAATGCGAGAGAGAATGAAAGGAGAGAAATTGAATGGTCTGTTTGTGTGTAAGAGAGTGAGAGAGAAAGAGAGATAGCGAATGCGAGAATGTGTGAGTGAGAAACAGTTTGTTACAGCTGTATTTTTTATTTTAAGTTTTCCATTTTATTTTACAGAGGAGAAAAACTTGAATTTGGCTATTTCATGTTAATAATTACTTACCATTTCATTAATTATTGTGGCCTGATCATATATTATAAAATTTTTATACATGTAGAGAGAGAAAGTTAGTGAGAGAAACATCCATCTTTCCGGATTGAATGGAAGAAGGTGTGTGGAAACATATGGTCATGAGGAGAAAAGGAACTATGTCGGTAGAAAAGATTTTAGGGATAATCTATTTTGATCTTCATTGATAACTTAAACTCAAAGGTAGACGTGGCATGCTTGTGGGGAGTGTTCAAGATGTTTGGAATAGTGAGAGATGTGTTCTTTTTCTTTAAAGAACGGCTCTAGGAAGAGTTGTTTTGCTTTCATTTGTTTTGAATCCTTAGAGGAGGCAGTTAAGGTAGCTAATAAGGTGGCGAGTATGCACGTTTACGGATGGCCAATTAGTGCAAAAGTAGCAGAACATGGTTGGAACACTCGAAGACTTGTTGAGAAGAAGAAGACATGGGCGAGAAGAGAGTTCGACAGAAGAAGCAGTGGTGATAATGGTGAAAGATTTTCTGAGGAAGATCATCACAGTTATCGGTCTTTTGTAGAGGTGGTAAAAGGATAACAAGTGAGTCTCAAAAATGGGCAAGTGACAGGAAGGAAGTGAAGTTGTCTATGTTTTGGAAGAAACAACTGATGATTGAAACGTGGTTATCAAAGTGTGTTATTGGTGTATGGAAAGATTTCTCTTCTATATCTAGTGTTAATAGAAGACTTATCAATATAGATTTTTCCTTCTCATCCTTGTATCTGGGTGATAAAAGTGTTTAATGGTGCTTTGACTCCGAAGTTGAGAAGGAAAGGTTCATCAAGAACATATTTTTTTGGGATGATTGTTTTTCTGTTATGTCAAGATAGTGTGATGCATGGATACCCAAAAAGAAGCTGGCTTAGGTTAGTGTTTATGGAGTGCCCATGAGTTGTTGGGAGGAATCTTTCTTCATGATGTTGGAAAGGTAGATTGGTGATCCTTTGTGGATTGAAAAGGAAATCACATCAAGAACAAAGTTGGATATGGAAAGATTTTGATTATGATACCTCATGACTTGGCAAACTTGTGCAAAGTTAATGTCTTTATGGAGGAAAAATCGTTTTTGGTTCAATTGGAAGTCGATCAAGTGCCGGTGTTTTATTCTTGGTTGGTTCAGTTCTTGAGCTTGATTAAATATTCATCTCAACCCCTAGTTTCTCTCTCACTGGACTCCAATAAGAAGCTCTAGCCATTACCTTCATATTTAGTTTTTTAAAAAGGTAAGAAAGTGTCAAAGGAAGCTGGCAGAAGTCAGGATCGTTGTTTTTTCAGAAGGACAATTAGTAATCCTAGGTCTCAGTATCTTCAAATAGGGTATGGAAAGGGTGACAATATGGTTTCGAAAGTCAATCGTTTTCAACCCAAGTTTTTTAGATTTCAAAATGTAGAGGCAAGTGGAGAGAGTGATGAGGTTGACAAGGGTAAAAAGACATGGGTGTGTAAACCAAAGGTGGAAAAGAAGTCGATTTTTGTGAAAATGTTAAGTTGTCAGTTGGCCAAAAAAGGAGAAAAGTTCAAAAGATGACATCTTAAGAAAGCTTCAGCACGTTTTCTTCTGACTTTGATACAAGTGGGGGTCTTTTTTCAATTCCCAACTGATGATGAGGGAGTGCTCTAATATGGTCAAAGTTGTTGGACCAACGAGTAGTGGGATTTTAGACCTATCTCCAATCCTAAATACTGGTGGACTCATTTCATCTCACTCTAATAAGAGTGGGTTGGGCTTGGACTATGAGACCCAATTTAAGGGCACGGGCATCAAAGTGGATCTCACTATGGATCAGACTTCTAATGATAAATTAGACCATGGTCATTTGAGTCAAGTTGGGAATTCTATTGAAAAACAAGATGTGTTCTCCCATTAAGAGGGCAGGGATGACAGGGATAACAATAGCTTTTTGGATATTCTAGACAACAATCCCATAATAGGGGATTCAGACTTAGAGATTGATGTTTTGAATGTTGATTATGAAGAAAAGATCTCGCGAATTGTCACCCCGGTGAAGGAATCCAAGAAGAGCAAAGGAAGAAAGAAGTGTTACTCTTCTAAATGTTACAGCATGAGAACCAGAAACTCTAAGGTGGGGGACTCAAAGTCTGGACAGGAAAAGGTAACAATAGAAGAGGAAGCTACTTTTAGTACGTGGAACTTGGAGGAGGAATTGGCCAAAGTCATCGAGAAAGGAGTGGCTTTAAGAGTGTCTTTTAACTTTAAGAATGAAGAGGAGGTATCGAGTGGGAACATGGTAAGTGGTATGCAAGATGGCATAAGTGAACAGTGGAATTTAGATATTGAAGTTGCTAAGATTATAGAAACTGGAAAGGCTCTAGGGTTCGATTTCAGTGGAAAATAAGATGAAGTGGCAGTGATAGTGGAAACATAAGATAATGAGAGGAGTATATCACAAGAAAATAGATAGATTGTTGGGTATCCCTTTTTATGGTGTTAGGGTCTCTTGTTTCCTATGTTAGCAATGTCATAGAACATTAGAGGATTGAGAAGGGTGGAGAAGAGGAGGTTTGTGAAAAACCTGGTGAACAATCTCAAACCAATTTTTCTGTTAATTCAAGAAACCAAAATTGAATTCTCTTGACAACAAGGTTTTTAGCTCTATCGGTGGTTTTTGGTTGTCTAGAGGCATAGGTGTGGAGTCGGTCGGAATAATTGGTGGCCTTATTTCGATATGGAATGATGAGTTTTTCATTGCCAAATCTTGTATTCAAAACAGTCATTGTATCATTATCGCTAGTGAATTAGTTAAGATTGCCAAAGATGTGGTTTTTTGTAACTTTTATGCTCCGGATGTCAAGAATGAGAGAGTAGAGTTGTGGGAGTTTATTCTGAAGTCACAAATTTCATTACCCATGCCATGGTACATCGAAAGAGATTTCAACACGGTACTTACTGAAGCAGAGAGGAAATGTGGTGAGAGTAGTCGGGTTTCGATGAGAAATTTCAATCCATTTATGCTTAATGCAAAAGTGGTTAATAGTTCTATGCATGGATCCTCTTTCTCTTAGGCCAACAACAAAGAATTGGCGTATTGGGCTCGTTTGGATAGATTCCTAATCTCGCCTTGGATCCTTTCTTGGTTTCCTAATCTAATCCAAAAATGGATTCCAAGAAATGTCTCAAATCACAACGCCATAACCATTGGAGAACTAAGAGAGGATTGGGCCCTATGTCCTTTGCGTTTTTATGATAATTGGTTGGAGGATGGTAAGTTAATAAAGCTTGCAAGTGAGGGATGGAAGAATAGCAAGGCAACTGGTGATTTCGGTTTTATGTTATATTCCAAGCTCAAAATGTCAAAGGACATCATTAAGAGATTTGTCCGCTCTAGAAAGAATGATTCTTCTACTATTAAGGCTTGTGAAGAATGCCTGTGAAGAATGCCTGGAGGAATTGGATAGACTTGTTATCTGATAAGTCAATTTATATGCTTTGTGTATCCCCTATTTTCCTATGTTTTTATCTCGTTTTCCTTGAAATTACCATGTTTTAATGCTTAAATAATGTGTTTGCAGGTTATTTTTGTTTAGAAGGAGTCTACGTGATAACAAGGATTTTCCGGCCAAATAAGGGAATTTTGGGTTGAAAAAGCAACTTTCATTATACAGGTCATCAAAGTGAATAGCAAGATGTATCACAAAATGGAAGACCTGATCAGATGCTAACTTTCATTATACAGGTTATCAAAGCGAATAGCAAGACATATCACGAAATTGAAGACCACAGTCATTGCCATGTTTCGCGGTTGGTTTCGTCAAAGCGAACAGCAAGATGTACCACGAAATATGATACAAGATCAACTGCCAAGTTTCGCGGTTGGGTTTGTTAAAGTGAACCGCGTAAGGCAAGATGGCATACCGCGAGTCTTTTCAGGAGTACGTTTCGTTAAAACGAATAGAGAGACGTACCCCGAGATGACTGTCACCGCTTATTTTTAACACTTTTTGGGACCCACTTTGACCTACATATATATATATATATATATATCCTTTCTCCTTTATTTTAAAGGATGCTTCACAAATTATAGATCTTAGAATAGCTTCATTCATGCATATCATCAAATCCTCCATATATTTAACACAAATTCACCATAATCATCATCTCTTCTCCATAAACCACCACAAATCCATCACCTCCACTCCTTAACTTTCCCTTACACACCATACCCATCATCAATCGTCACCTTGGAGCATCAAAGGAAGCTTAGGAAAAACCAAGTCATTGAAGCCAAGCAACTACAAAAAGGAAGTTCTTTACTTGAGTTCAATTCTTGCAACTTTATCTCTTACTTTTGTATTTGTTATGGTTTGTTTCAATTTATTATCCCAAATGACTTGGATGTGTAATATGAGCTAAACATATATATACTAGAGTTATGATGATACCAAACCCTTAATCTTTTGAAATGATTTGCCTAATTTCTCTTAAAATGTTTGTGTTGTAATATGGATATTTTGTATGCTTAATGCTTTTGCTTGATTGATCATCTTGTAATCGATTTATTGGTTGTGTGAATGAATCGAAAGGCGACGCGTTTAACGTACCAGTCAAAATATACTCTGTATTTGACCGGAAAGATGAGAGATCACTAGGCAGGTGTATAGGGATAGTGTGTGTGTGTCCCACTGTGCTAGATTAACCTAATATATTATAAATGTTTGGGTGCAATTTCTATTGCTCGAAAGAGATTAGGAGTTAGTTAAAGGGGGCATGAACCTATTACAAATACTTACGTAATTTGAGAGATTAGGTGGGTCGAATTCGTAATTAGAAGGGTGAGGTGGATTCTAAATTCTGGCATTATTTCATTATATTACAAACATTGTTTTCTTGTTTGATTTACTTAATTTGCTTAATACATGCTTAGAATTAGCTTTAGATTAATTTAGTGATAAGTTTGAAAATTATTCAATCGTATTGTTCAAATAGTACACGTGCTTTCGAACCCCAGTAATCATTAAATCCCTTAGTCTCTGTGGGACGATACCCTACTCTATCATTGCACTACAATTCGACCTTGTACTATTGCAAATGTGACGGTTTGTAGCAACCACTATCAGGGATGGTTGGTATGAAAATGTGAGAGAGGAGCAGGTGGTCATTTTATCTGAATTATGGAAAGGTATTAGGAAGGAAAAGCAAATGTGGTGAAAAAAATCGAGGGTTAAATGGCTCAAGGAGGGTGATAGGAACAAAATGTTTTCAGTGTATGGCTAATGGGAGAAAGAGAAAAAATTTTATCGGAGACATTCACATTAATGGCATTAGAATCTCAAAGCCGAGCTTGGTCAAAGACGGAGTGGGTAACTTTTTTCAAAAATCACTTCAAGAATGTTCCTTAGAAGCGACCTAGGATTAATGGTTTGAATCTCAACCATCTTTCGAAGTATGAAAGAGATTCT
Source organism: Acer negundo (assembly GCA_035582765.1). Lineage (NCBI taxonomy): Eukaryota > Viridiplantae > Streptophyta > Magnoliopsida > Sapindales > Sapindaceae > Acer > Acer negundo. The sequence goes on from CM069233.1 coordinate 36,883,500, forward strand.
TTTGAAAAAGCCATTTGGAGAGGAGGAGGTTTGGTAGACGGTTTATAGTTGTGATGGGAGCAAGGCCCTAGACCCAAATGGTTTGAACCTCAATTTTGTCATAGCCAATTGGTCAATGATTAAGGAGGATTTTATGAGATTTATTCATGGATTTCATGTTGACAGTTCGATTGTCAAAGAAGTGAATAAAACCTCTATCGCTCTCATCCCAAAAAATGGTCGGTCGGAGTTTATGAATGATTTTCGTCCCATTTGTTTGGTAGGGTCTATGTATAAGATCCTAGCAAAGGTGTTGGCAAATCGTCTAAAGGAAGTCATGGATACGATTATTAGGGATATTCAAATGGCTTTTGTCAAAAATCGACAAATTTTGGATAGTTTCGTTATAGTTGAGGACATTATCTATATGTGGAAAAAAGATGATATCCGTGGTTTGCTTGTCAAATTGGATTTCGAGAAAGCGTACGACAGTATGGACTGTGGTTTCTTGGACTCTATGATAAGAGACACGGGGTGGAGATAGCAGATTGTGAGTTCCATCTCTACTCCGATGATGTCAGTTTTGGTAAATAGGAGCCCTACTTCTCAATTCCGTGTGGAGATAGGCTTATGGCAAGGTGATCATTTCTGTCCTTTTCTTTTTAACATTGTCACGAAAGGTTTGAGTAGCTTATTTAGATAAGCTTCTGAATTAGGTTTGTTGAGTGGCATAACTTTTGGAGACAACACTGTGCATATATCTCACCTTTAGTTCGCAGATGATACGATTCTTTTCATTAAGCTGTGTTTGGAGTATCTTCACAACGCTAGGAGGATTTTAAGATGCTTTGAGATGGTTGCTGGCTTGAGAATTAATTTTCACAAGTCTTGTGTGGTAAAAGTGGGCAAAAAAGGGCTAACGGAGGATGGATGGGCGTACACTTTTAAATGTAAGAAAACTAACTTACCAATCACTTATCTCGGCCTTCCTCTTAGTGTTAGATCGAGTATTAAGGCTTTCTAAAATCCAGTCTTGAATCGAATTGAGAAAAAATTAGCTTCTTGGAAAAGGAAATTCTTGAATAAATGGGGGAGATTGGTTCTAATCAAGGTTGTTTTGTCGAGCATTCCAGCCTATTTCCTGTCGGTTTTTAGAGTCCCAACTGAGATGGTCAACACTATTGAGAAGTTTCAAAGATCTTTCTTTCGGGGGGATGGCGTGGAGAAGAGGAAAATTCATGTAGTTGATTGGGTTTCTTTATGCAGAAGCAAGAAACAAAAAGGTTTGGGAATTGGTAAAGTGGCGGTTAAAAATAGGAGCTTGGTAGCTAAATGGGTTTGGAGATTTGGTATGGAAGATAAAGCTCTTTGGAGGAGAATAATATGATCCAGATATGGGGTTCCTAGCTCTTGTTTGATATAGGATTGGAATGGCAGTAACATTGCATCTGTTTTTGTAAAGGTTATTGCTAGTTTGTTTGTGAATGGTTCTGTCTCCAGTATAATTTATCAATGAAGGGTTGACGGTTGTGGTAGGCGACGGAAGTAGGGCAAATTTCTAGGATATGGCAGAAGGGTACGAGGATAGTTTGAAGGTTATCGGCCCAAGAATTTTTGCATTAGCAGTTAAAAAGCAAGGTGTAGTTCAAGATTTTAGGTATTGGCAAGGCAACCAATTGGTGTGGGAAGTGGCTTTGCGTGGACCTTGTTTTGATTGGGAAAAGGCTCAGTGAAACATTCTGATGAGTTTTCTTGAGAACATTACCATGAGGAGGAATATTCTGGATATTTTGGCATTGTTGTTCGTCCCGATGGCGTGATGGATTCTTTTAGTATTAGTCCTGAAGACAATTTTTCTGTGAGCTCTTTGGATTCTAAGTATATTTGGCAAAGTTTATCCCTCCCAAGGTTGAGATTTTGATTTGACAAGCTTTAAAAGGTAGAGTCATGGTGGGGCAGGTGATGCAAAATTTCGGTCTAGGTCATGCGTTTTCTATGGTTTGCCCGATGTGCAACATGTAAACGGAGACGATTGATCATCTATTCCTCCTTTGCCCTTTGTCTTGGAATCTCTGGACTACTTGTATGGATTGGTGGGAAGTTATGTGCTGCTCCAATAATACTTTGAAGGATTGGTTTCATGGCTCGCCTAGTCTATGCCCATCGATCAAATAGAGTAATGCTTGGAATTCTCTATTTTTCGTCCTTTCCTGGACCATTTGGGATGCTAGAAATCAGAGGATTTTCAAGGACATTTCGACATCGGTTATTTAGGCTTCTGATATGGTGAGATTCAGGGTAGCATGATGGTTCAAGCACCATGGGAAAGGCTCCAAGCTTTCCATCTCTACGATTTTACTAAACGTTAAGGATAGCTGTCTAGATTCTAAACCTATGAAGTTGGTAAATCTTGATGTTTGGTTGTGTTAAGCGGTTGATTGTGTTAAATATTTTAATTGTGTTAAGCAGTAATACTGTGTTAAATATTTTAATTTTGAAGCATTTTTATATTATTAGAGATTTGTGTTTTTCCCTGAGAGAGAGTTACAACCTTCAATTAATACATATGATATAAATTGCTTAAATTTTTATTAATTAGTTATTAATTATATCTTTTTTTAAATTTGATTAAATATTATTATTTTAATTTTGGGTTATGAAAAAAAACATTAATACATTACCATTGATATGTTTTTAAAATTTACCACTAATTCCATAAAAAAAACAGATTGTCATGTATTTAAAGTATATTTAATACATTCTGAACAATAAAAAAAAAATGATGATTTGATATACTTTCTCATTAATAAGAGTGGTGATTATTGTTTTTCAATCAATAATGGTGGAAATTTTAATTTTATTGAAAATATAACAGATAGAAATTTTGAATCATGCCTATTTTTTATGAGTTTTCAATTTGTATTTTACAATATCACATATCTTGCAAGCTGCATGCTTGTATACCATAATATACTAAAGTTGAATCTCAAGGCACGGTGTGAGGAAACTTTGGTATTAAATTCTATATTAGCGCGTTTACTAATCGGAAATTAAAAGAATCGGAATATAATTCCACTGAATAGGGAATGAAGGGGAATTGGAATTAAGTTACTAAATTTCATTTCAGCGTTTACTAATATTTTAAGAATTAGAAATGATTAGATGATAATATAAAGTTAATTACAAAAATACCCTTGTAATTATAACATGTTGAAAAAATATATATATGAAAAATATATTTTATATATCTTATAACACTATAACGAAAATAATTAATATCTTTATATTGTTAAATTTTAACTAATTAGTTCAATATTAATTAAAAATTAAGAAATTATTCGGATTTAGAAACATAATTAATGTTATGCGATTATATGAAACTGCATTAGTTTAACGAGCAGTATATATAATACATATGAGAGATGTTTCATATTACAATATATATATATAGTTTAAAAAAAAAAAATCAAATCAAAGCAACAAGAAATTCATGGTGGTAGAAGCAGCATGAATTCAAAGTGCTCAAGGTGCTCAAGGTGCCGTTCATATCGGTTTCTTTTATGTAGTTCATTTTTATTTTTTATAATTGATAGGTCATGTATATTATACATATAATCAGCATTCAGTTTTTTTTTTTTTTTTTTTTTTTTTTTTTTTTCTATAATCCACAGCTCACATATAGAAAAGTCTTTAAAACATGATTTTTAGATGAAAAAATATTTGTATATAACAAATTCAATAATATATAGAAAGAAAAAGATATGGAGAAATAAATGAACAAAAGACCATAGAGAAAATGACATAATAGAAACATAGTTTTTTTTTTTAATACTTTTAAATGAGGGTATTATCAGTAAAAATACATAAATTTCTTTTTCAATCAGGAAAGGGAACTTGATTCCAAGGGTG
>CM069233.1:37487488-37653302 GCA_035582765.1 Acer negundo
TTAGCGTCACACAAGAAGTTGAGGAGAGGAGTCTGGAGGTTACGAGGATACCACTTAGAGCAGTCATAAGTGGTGTGCCACTCATAGCAGACATTGGATGACCATAGCAAGTTCTTGTGGGGGTTGAAACGGTAATGTCTGTTGAGTATCCATTTACATGAGACACAGGCAGTTGAGTCACGGTCAAACTTCCATGGATTATAATTACCCATAAGCTTAGTGAGCTCATTTCACCAGTATGTCAACGAATCAAACCATTGCAGGAACGTCCATAGAAGAGAGTTACTGTGAAAGGGATCATGGAGATGAAGATATAGGGCATGTAGTGGAAAAACGATGGCATGATGATGGAGGACGAATAAGCACCATAAAAACTAAAGAACTTCTGGTGAGAAGTAGTAGAATGGAAGCATGAGAAAAGGATCTAGAAAAAGTCGGTTGTGATTAGTGAAGTCATGTTTGACTCATTGGCTCTTGATCCGGGAAAGGTAAACAAAGAGATGGGACTTGACAAAGTTTTGGATCTGGGTCAGAGAGGGCTGCTGGGTAGGAGCTAAGTTCTCTAGGAGTTTTTGTGGGAAGTCCTTGACAGCAAGAGTTGGAGAGGATGATGATGCTGTTGAAGAAGCCATGTAGATGAGAGAGATGGTTCTGGATGAGGTGATGAGATGGACTGGAGTGGGTCTGGACAACATATCAGCAATTATATTATGTTGGCCCTTCACGTGTTTAACAGTAAAGTCATATATGGAGAACCAACCCTTTAGTCTCAATAGTTAGGGATTAGGAGGAATCTTATTGCGGAGCTCGACGATTTTTGGAAAGGACGAGTTGTTCATTTCAATAGTAAAGTGCTTTGTTCTGAGATGGAAATCGAACTTTTGAATTCCACATTTGACCCTAAGAATTTCCTTGTAAACCGTGTGATAATGTTGTTGGGCATCTTCGAATTGACCACTGGCGTAGCCATAGTAATATCTTTTTCCTTCCTTGTCATCATAGAGGACAACACCCCAATAAGTGTCACTAGCATCGGTATGGAGAATGAGGTGACCATTTGAAGGAATAGTAAGCACCGACGGAGACTGCGCCATGGCCAGTATGGGATGAATTCCAAGATTGAGGTATCTTCTTCATGAGTGAAGAGAGAACAGAAGTGTAGCGGCTAACTTGAGGTAGAAAATCACGGATGAAATTGACGATGCCAAGAAATTGTTGAACTTGCTTGGTAGTCAGGTGGGAGTCAGGAAAGTCTAGCAATTGGACAGTAAGATGGGAACCAGGACAATACTGGCCATCAGATATGTGCATACCCAGAAAATCAATTTGAGTTTAACCAATTACGCTTTTATTTTCTGAAAGCATGATACCATGCGCATCGACAATTTGATGGAAGTGATGAATGAGTTGATCATGAGAGTTCTCATCAAGAGAGAACAATAGAATGTCATCAATGTGTAGGAGGGCAGAGTGTAGGAGAGGATGGAATATCCTGGTGGCAACCTTTTGAAACAAGGAAGGGACAATTTTGAGGCCAAAGGGTAGAACAATCCACTGGTATTGGGCATTCGGGAGACAAAAGCCGTTTTGTATCTGTCATCAGGATGGATACCTAACTGCCAGAAAGCTCCTTTGAGATCAAACTTAGAGAAGATGGTTGCACTAAGCAACTGTGAGAAAAGAGTATTTGTTCTTGTGATTGGAAATTTGTCATCTCGGAGAAAGAAATTTAGAGGTTTGTAGTCAATGATCATGCGCTTATTTCCTCCGACTTGTTCTGAACGTTTTTCGACATAGAAGACCTAATAGGCCCATGGTGAAGAGGTGGGTTCAATCAAACCTTGTCGAAGCAATTCATTACATTCAGTGGTTGCCAGTTGAAGATCTGAGGGAGATATGCCGGAATATGAGGCTTTAGTGGGTTTGACATCTTCATTTAATTTAAAGGGTAGGTGGATGAAGAAGTCTGGATTTTTCTATAACGGAGAATGATGGATAAAATCTGCATGGCTGTTTGCACAAAGTTGTAACAGCTTATGTTGGATTTGTTGGAAAAGTGGTTGGATATCAGAGAGATGAAAGATTTTGGGAACTTGAGAAAAAACTTTGAAGTCTCTCTTGAATATGATTCCAGTTGGAAGGATCCGGAGGGATTTGCATTGGCAGTAAACATCCCAACCAATTAGGATGTCCTTATCATGTAATGGTGTGCCAATGACACGTGTCCAATAAGTGTAAGATGGAAAAAGCTTGATGCCGATTTTGTTTTTGAAGATCAGATGGGTAGTGAAAATCTGGCCGTCAACCGCTTTGAGATAGCGGAAATGGGACTTCCAAGCTGTGGGAGGAAGAACGTTGGGGTTCATCATTGTGGTATGTGAACCAGTATCAATATAGGCAATGGCATCAACAGGTTTGGAAAACTTCTCAGACAGTATCTGTATGGAGACATGTGGTCCAGAGGAAGAGTCAACTCGGATAGCCTGATAGGAATCGAGGATGAAAGAGTTAGAAAACTCTAAAGTATCTGAGGAAGAGGCAGAGTCCGAATCATGAAGGATGAAGGTGGTATTGTTATCAACACCTTCTTGTTTAGAGAAGATGGACTTAAAATCAGCATCAGAGGGGACGTCGTTTGCGACCTGTTCGAGCTGACAAACCAGCTTTGCTGATTTTGCCTTGGGACATTTATTTGCATAGTGTCTTTTGCCCTGGAAGAGTGTCTTTTGGGAGGAGAAAGAGGAGGATATTTTCGGAAAGTTCTCCGGTGGATTTAAAATATTGGGATGTATCAGCAGATGAGGTTGCACGAGGAGGTGATGATGGAAAGAATATAGACTGTGGTGAAGGATACAATTGTGGAACAAAAGGATGAGGTATTAGCGTAGAATGATCTCTATGCATTTGTTCAAGTTTTTTTTTAAAGCTGTCTGATTTCTCTTTCCTTTCGGTCGAAATCAGGACCAGTGTAACCACGTCTGATGTAGGAGTGAAGATTTGAGTCCAGTTTTTGGATCCTGGTCTATAGATCTGTGAACAGGTCTCTGAAGACTGAGTCAAGACGATGAAGATTGTTTTCTTGTTGAGAAACATAGTGGGAAACTCGGTCAATCTTCTGATCAATAGAGCTGAGGACTCTATTTTGGATTCAGACATTATGGGATTGCCAGTTGAGAACTTATTCAGCCTGTGAAGGATGTTTAAGAGATCCATCAGGTAGGACTTCAGTGGATTGAACATATGGTTTGGAAAATGTAGTTTTCATAGGGTTAGTTGTGGGTTCAAGAGGAGGAAAACCATGATCATAGTTTGAAGCCATAAAGCATGGGATGGCAGGAGGAGGAGGAGGTATGGATAGAGGTTCTGGTTCAGAAGGCAGGAGTCCTTTAGAACGTAAGACTTGTATAAATCTATCGTAAATGGAAAGAGGTTTGTGCTTGGAAGGCTGTAGGCCTATCCAGAGACTGTCTGGGTCATCAGGTTTGTAAGGTTTACGACGTGGCTTGCATAGGGAGAAAGATCCCTTGATGAACCGACGACAGTCGCAATCCGTGTCACACATGTTGGGATCATCGTCCCAAATGAAGTGACCATTGATCTTGTCGATGTAGATACGTGACCCTTCAACTTAGAAACTATGGATCGGGATGTCCTCTTCGATGTTACCGGTCTGATCATGAGGGAATGGAAATTGGAGGTGCAGTGGCACTGAAAGATGTTTTAGGTTTGGAGAGAGGTTCATAAACAGTTTTGATAGAACCGTCTGACTTTCTGATATGTTTTGAATCTGAAGCAATTGCTAGTGTTGAGTTCAGAAAAGCCTTTTCATAATTGGTGATCCGTTCAAGTGGCATGGTTTCAAGAAGCTTTTCTCTGGGCGGCTGTTTGGGAATCTGAGTGATAGTAGGAACTTCATCTTCCCGTTCAGCTTTGATAAAGATGGTATCTCCAGAGTAGCCAAGAATAGGAAGATCACGGGCATGATCCTATAAGAGTATTATAGTCTTTTCAGAGGGAGCAACATTCATCAGGAGCAGCATAGTCATTTTACACGCTTGACATGTCAGATTCTGTCATTTTAACGGATTCTGTAATAGAAGGACTAAAAATTATAATCCTAAAAAATCGTGGACTAAACACAGATTAAGACAAACTATAGGGACTAAAATACAATTTTCCCTTATTTTTTTGAAAGGAAAAGAACATACAACACAAACAAAAGAAAACTCAAAACAAACAAACAGGGCAATTCCATTGCCACAACCGCTCTCTCCGAGAGGAGATGGCTAAGGACGCGAGATTGTGAGCCAAACCATTCCCTTTCCGAGAAATAGCTAGGCATTTCAAAATCCCAGCTTCCTTACACGAAGTCTGAACATCATCGAAGACAAAACCAGCAATCCCGCCCATAGGCTTAAACAAATTTACCCCAGCAGCCATATTAGCTGCATCAACTTCAGCCCAAGAAATTGAGTCCCAGCTGTTTTGCCAAAACCAAACCTTCCCTCAAAGCTAACACTACCGCCGAATCCATACCCAATGACTTTATTAATTGTTGATAAAATGTTCCCCAAAACGACAGAATAAGAATGCAAACATGTACTTCTCACTTGATCTTCAAGGATTCTTTTTCACAAGAATTTTAAGAAAACAATTAACATATTTATCACTCCAGTAATCATGTTTCAATCACTACTAATCAAAATGATCCGCTTGATTCTATCCTAAGACGAAGAAAGGTATTACAATACTACCGTAAACATCATAATTCTCAAGAGGTTTCAGGGTCGTGGCAATGAACATTATATTTATAGAATGTATGTATATCAACAGATTTCATCTATAAGAGCACGATAACAGCAAAATGAAAATGAGGAAAAAAAATGAACTGTACCTTTCATTCTAATATTGTTGCCTATAAAGTGACAATTAAAATTGTTTTTTTCCCCAGAGGAAACTATGCCTTTGTGATTTGTTCATCCTTCAAAGTGAAATCCCAGAGGTGTCCATACTTCTCATTAAATTCCCAGATGCTCATGGTATTGTAGTCATTGATTAACTTGTCGCGAGCTCCTCTTTCCATATTGTATATCTCAGGCTCAAAGTTGTGGGGTTGGTCAGGTTTATCCAACTCAATTATGGTAAATATCGTAGCAAAAACAGCCGCTCCAATGAACAAATACTCACCCTAAAAGATAACAAATGTTCAGAGAGGCTTCTCAATCACAAATTCACAAGTGAGCTATACAAGTGCATCATGCTTATTTGCAAATCTTAAAATTATAAACAGTAGACTCTATAATGAATTGTTTTAAAGATTTGAAGTTACCGGAACATCAAAGTACATCCCAGCAGCAACTGCTGGGAGGAAAAGCCATGAAATAAGACCTGAAAAATAACAACATAAAATCTAATGAAAAGAACTTCAGTGCCTGTAAATTTAGATGTTTTTAAAAGATCTGCAATAACTATTGATACCTTGAAAACCTGAAGGAGGTTCTACTGCCTTAAAATCATCAGCAATTGCTCCCCAAAATGTTCCTATACATATAAATTTTATCAAACAGTTTGATTTCATAATTATCAACACAAATTAAAGACTCAAAATTTTCACTCCATGGCAGATTTAACTTCATACCCAGATAAGATCAATCCATTTAAAACAAACGACATCAAAATAGAAGATTGAAAAGGACCAAGAAACTACCTTTGTTTTCGCCTTCGTGATACGTATGGTGTCCATCATACTCTCCATATATAAAATCTTCCTGTACTCAACACACCTCCAAAATCAAGCACAGAAACCACTTTACACTGATAAATACGTGCATGTAAATTGAAGTTCAATAGAGGACTAAAATGACAACGTACTTCGCTGACTCCGTAGGTAGCCCAACGGTCAACAGGGTCTTCATTGATATCAGGTTCGATCTCAGCCAGCCCACCTGCATTCAACTTCGTGAGCCCACTTCTGCCACTAGAATTTCCGTACAAACCCACATGAACGGAAGTTGAATTTCTCTGACTAGAAAACCTAACCCTAATTTCAGAACTGTTTTTGGGGACTGAATTGAGCGAGAGGACTGAAAGTGATGAACAAACCGCCATCTCTGTTTATTTATCTTTTTTATGTTTTTTTTTGGCTGGCTGATTATAGCCTTTAAATGCCCCGCCAGTTTTAACGGTAGGATAGAGTGTTAAGTGACAGTTTTCGACGCACTTTATTTGAACGTCCAATAATATTGGGCTGCGTGTCCGATGAGAAATACCGTGAGGTCAACGTGGCGTTTTACAATTGGGCATTCTCTCTTTTGTTTTTTTTCTTTTATCACCAGCGGAGTAATTCGATTTTGAACTTTGATATAATATGAACGATGGAGAGCTTTTTGCTCCTTATCCTGTTTGGCTTCTTATTAATTAATTAATTGATTTTTTGTATTGATATATTTTCTTAGAGATAATAAAAATTGATATCACTATCGGGGAAAAAATGACGAGTATTATTTACTAATCGAAAATGATAATAAAATGAAATCGATTTTCTCTTAAGTTGTTAACGTAACTTAATTTTTAATAATTCTAACAAATCAATAATTAAGTTCATTTTCCGTTATTAAGTGGTCTAAACTCAAACGTTATTAACAATTACCGACATATTTTGTCCATAACCAATATTTCGAGACTATTATATAAACATTAATACAAATAAGTGAAAACATAATCAAAATTATGTGAATTATGATGGACCATGATAAAATTAGGTTTACTATAAAAATAAAAATAAAAGATCACGCATGTTTTAATTTAAATGATATTGAAGGGCATGTTAATATACAAATTTTAGGACAAGTTTGAATTGATTCGGTGTTAAGCCTTTCACACTAATATCCATAAGATTATTGATTTAAAAAGGGAAAAACAATTTGAACCCACAACCTTATAATCCGTGGTGTGGTGTAGGTGTAGGTGTTGGGTCTACACTATACCAACATCATCTTATCATCATCTTATCTTAAATACTTAATCTTATTTATTTGTCACTTTAAACAAATAAATATCTATTGGACTATAGAGTTTAGACTTAAATAGGAAATTTTTTTTTTTTTTTTTCATATCTGATAAGTTGTAAGTTCATGAGTCCACCACAAGAGTAACATTTATGTTTCATATATTATAATCAATTATGAAAAGAAAAATCAAATACAATAATTTCACATGATTTTTGTTTTTTGTTTTTTGTTTTTTTGTTTTTTTTTTTGTTTTTTAATACAAAACAATAAGTTTTTTTAATGCGTTGAATTGAGTGGGGGGTATAATATTGTAATGGCAAGTACAACATTAGTAAACAACAGCATCAGGTCCTCCTGTAGTGGTTGGTGCAGCAATTCGCTTTTCACTCGAGCCTCTTCGCCCTTTTTATCTCACAATCTCCATCGTCACAATCTCTACAGACCCATTTCTCTCTCTCAGTAATCTCTCTCTCTCTCTCGTTTACATTATGTTACTGTTTAATTTTGTGTTGTTATAGACTTATAGTGATGATATTTAACTAGTTTCTGCTGACTGTCTTCTTTGTTTTGTATCTATTCGTTTCTACTGCTTTGGTTCAGTTTAGTTTTTCACTTGTTCTTTCACTTTCTCAAAGTGAGTTTATTTGAATGTTTAAACTTGTGTATGGATTTTTGATTGCACTTCTTTGCTATGGTATTTTCTCTGTTTTTCTTCAAGGGGATGATTTTAGCGAAAGTTGAATTGAATAATTAGTTTAAGAATCTAAGAGGGTTTGTTGGATTTTGGCGCAACAAAACAGTTTGTATGTGTTTGGCAGTTTGCTAAATGAATATTCTCGAGTATTGAAACCATAGGTAAGCATACTGAAAGCTAAGAAAAGTAAGTTAAATTGTAAGCAAACTAAGTATGTAATGTGGTAGTTTTATCATGAATAATTACTAATAAAAGAATGTGATGTAAAAATATTGCTGAGAACCTGTTATTGATATCAAAATTCAAAACAAGTAATGACATTCAGGGTATGCAGTGACCTTTTGCTAGTGTCTGAACAGTGTGAAGTTTCTTCCGTCCAATAGTTGATGACTGAAACTGACTTTGGTTGGTTAACTATTAGAATCCTAACCATGGCTATTGTTTTTAGTTGTTTCATAGGTGCGGGTAATCGTTTGACCTTGCATGATTTTCTTATGTTCTTTCTTATAATAATTTAAATTCCAACTTAATTCATTTTGGATTATTGTTGTGCTTTACTTGCGGTATCAAAAAACTTGTAGTCAAATTCAGAAAAACGATCCAAGTCCTGAAAATGTCATTTTTGCTGATAATCTTATGTTTCATACCCAAATTCTATCAAATTGCTAGAACATATTATGGCATATATATGCATTTACAAAGTAGAACTGCAATTTTTTTCTCTCAAGTGTGTGCACATACACAAATCTCCCATCTTTTACCATCATCTTCTTCTTTTTGTGACAAATTTCTTACTGATCTGCACCAAATTATGAATTTTTCATATATACCATGCAGTATGTGTCATATAGTTAAGAAATAGACATCCCCTTGAAATAGGAGGAAAGGAGGAGATGCGGTAGAATCATTGGTGGCTGAATCTATTGTAGGCCATTCTACTGAATCTTACTTGTATGGCTGTATTGTACCTGGTATTTTATAAATTAATAGTGCTTAGCCTAGCCTCATTGATAAATGTGTCCCTGTTCTCAAAATTCCTGCCTTGTTTACTGTTTATCTTCTTCTCGATATGATTGTCTTTTCTATTCACTTTGTACTTGTAGAAAAAGATTGTCCCCCTTTCTAGCAATGGATGGTTCTAAGGCTGGCCCACCAAAGGAAATCCCCTCAGAGTTAGATGCAACAACCGAAGAAGAGTATGCTTCCAAGTCCAATTTACTTCAAGAGTTCATTAAGATCTCTAACATTGACAAGGCATGGACTTTTAATTCTGGTGACGGTACGACTGACTATGTTTGCAAATATTTTGTGCAAGTTCGTTCCTATGTGACACTCATAGCTCACAACAAATTTTGGACAAAATCTTTTGACGCAGGAATGGGCACCCAGACAATGTTTTCGATCAGCCAACCGAATCTTTTGGCAAACAAGAAGAGAAAATTTATGCTATCTGCTGCTATTTCGAAAGGAAATAAAAATTCTGTAACCTTTCAGTGGTCCCCATTTCCTGTTGAGATGACAGGTGCATCTACAATTGTTCCATCACCGTCAGGTTCAAAGCTTCTTGTAGTTCGGAATCCTGAAAATGAATCTCCAACTCAATTTGAAATATGGAGTCAATCTCAATTGGAAAAGGAGTTCCACATCCCTCAAACTGTTCATGGCTCAGTATATGTTGATGGATGGTAAATAATTAGCCAAATACAGTTCTTTTGATGATGACCACATTTAGTATTCTAAGTGAAGATAATATATTTTCCACCTTTGTTTGTCTTTATTAGTAGAACTTGTTCCACTGTTAGTAGTACTGCTGGTAAATTATCCAGTATTTGTGGTGGTCATGGTGGCAGTAATGGTTTTTTTTTTTTTTTTTTTTTAAAAAAAAAATTATCCAGTCGCAGTAAAGTTAATAGCTTTCTTAACGATATAGGTTTGAGGGAATTTCTTGGAACTCCAATGAAGCTTTCATTGCTTATGTTGCTGAGGAACCGTCTCCTCCAAAGCCCACGTTTAGTCAGGGCTACAAGAAAGGTGGTTCCTCAGATAAGGATTGTGATACCTGGAAAGGCCAAGGTGAATGGGAGGAGGATTGGGGGGAAACCTACGCGGGAAAGAGGCAGCCTGCTCTCTTTGTAATCAACATTAACAGGTCTGTCATCTCTAGTTTAGTTTAATCTGGCGATATAAAAAGAGAGATTATGTTTAAACCTTACTATAAACTTTCCTATGTTTCCCAGTGGAGAGGTAGAAGCTGTTAAAGGAATTTCAAAATCTTTGAGTGTTGGGCAAGTTGTATGGGCTCCATCAGCTGAAGGCTTGTACCAGTACTTGGTTTTTGTTGGGTGGTCATCAAATACAAGAAAGCTTGGTATAAAATACTGCTACAATAGACCTTGTGCATTATATGCAGCCAGGGTATTACTTCATAAATCAGAAGCCAATGAACTTGAACTCAAGTGGGTTAATTGCTTTATTGAACTGCTCATTTTTTTTTTTCCCGTTTTCTTTAAATGTTCTTGGCTTATGCATTTCTTATGTGAATAATTTCACATTGGAGATGGAATATGCTTAAACTGATACATTGTGTTATTTTGAATTCTGGTCATTTTCTAGAGATAATTCTTTTGAAGAATTTCCGGTGGTTAACCTAACTCAAAGCATCAGCAGTGCCTTCTTTCCACGATTCAGGTATGCTATTTATCTCACCACCTGGAATTGGGCTTTGTTTGCTTTTCTAATTTATAGTGTGAAACTATACTGAGCTGTCCCAACCCCCAAATTGTGGAGAAATTGTCAAGAACATCTGTAGCTATTGCAATTAATTTTCTGTTGCAGAAAAAGTACAAGGAAAAGCCTGATTGTATACATGCTGAATTCTCCATCTTTCTTTTATTTTCAAAATTGAAATCAATACCTTCATACAGTATATAAGTTTAATGAATAAATTGAAGCTTTAACATTTTGTTTCCTCTCCACCTTTTTATTCTCAAATAGTTATGGATCAACATATTAACGCTATTCCCATTTTACGCTATAAACAATAAAATTGTTATTCCACTCTCTCTTTGCTCTTTCTTGCTGTTGTAAGTTAATGAATTTACTTGAGTTACTCTTATATATCGTCAAAAAGTTACTTGTCATGTATTACTGGTTTTCTTGGTTCAAATTTTGCATTTTTGCTTCTTTATATAGTGTGTATGTGTCTTGTTGCATTTGAGGTTGTTATTTGCTAGAAGTTATTGCAGCTTGCCTTATCTACCTTAAATTGTAAGGTTACTTTTATTGCTTGAAACAGTGCTTCAAACCTTGTTGGCAACCTTTCCAAAATATTCTTCGGCTGAAAGTATGTATAAACTATCTTTGAGCCTGCTGATTTTATGTGATTTCTTTTTTCTTTCCAGTCCAGATGGAAAGGTCCTTGTGTTTTTATCTGCAAAATGTTCTGTGGACTCTGGAGCACATTCCGCAACAGATTCACTTCACAAAATTGAGTGGCCAACCAATGGAAAGCTGTCTCCATCTGAAACAATTTTTGATGTGGTGAGCACTTCATTTGATATTAATTATTTCTAATTGTACTTTATTTTTCCTAGCAATATATTTCACTGACTATTTAAAGCCTATCCATTTGTGTGCAATCCTTAGGTTCTTTTGCATGCTTGCGTGAGTTATGAGCTTTTATATCGCTTATATGTGAATAAGCACTCACTTTTCTGATTACTAACTTGATCGAGCTCACATGCTGGACATCATATTACTAAATATTTTGGTTTGCATATGGGCTTTGCTGTTTTATTTTGCTTCTTTTGGTGATACAGTCATGCAATAACATACTTATATAGTTTATTCTAATTCTATCGGAAACGGGAAACCATACTTGCAAATCTTATTTCTTAAAGGTCCAAGAAGATAGCCCTTTAAATCTTTTAAGCAACAGAGAATGATTTGGAAGGCCAATATTCCTTCTAACACTCAATTTTTTTTGCTTGGGCTTCGACATTAGGAAAGATCAATAAGTAGAAGTCATCCAACATTGGCCTTTTTCTTTTCCATCTTGGTGTGCGATGTAAAAGAAGTAGAGAAACTATTATCCTTCTCTTTCTTCATTGTCATTTTGCCTCTTCTTTATTGTTTCGGTTATGTAAGGAGACCAAAATCTCATGGACAGTCCTGAAATTGTGTAGTGCTACCCATTGAGCGTAATTTTGCTTGCTTAAAATATTATGTAAGTGTGGGATCGTGGTTCTTTTGTGTGTGATTTGGCAAGAAAGGAATAACCACATTTTTAAACATAAATAAGGAAGGAGATGCTAATGAGTTGTGGGAAGCATCATCATGGACCATAGTTACGAAGGAGTTTAAGGATACTTTCTTCTTCATCCATCTTTATTGGGAGGGGTTCTTGGGTTAATTTGTATATAATGGGAATGGTTTTTATCTTATATTCTATTTTAGGAGATGATGTGTATTCTTTTCTTTTTTCCTTTTCAAGATATCCCTAAACCCAACACTGTTTCATTCTACGTAATCTTTGCAGATTCCAGTTGTGCTGTGTGCAGAGGACAATTGCTTCCCGGGCCTTTATTGTTCAAGTATTCTTATCAATCCATGGCTTTCTGATGGGCACACTGTGATTTTGTCTTCTATCTGGTGCAGCAATCAAGTAATAATTTCTGTGAATGTGTCGAGGTACCTTCATGATTATATTTATTTAGTCCATGCTACATATTTTTTCATAAAGTAACTCATGTAGTTATGTTATGATAATCAAATTACAGTGGAGAGTTATTACGCATTAGCCCTACTGAATCCAACTTCTCGTGGAATGTTCTTACACTGGATGGGGACAATATTACTGCTGGTAATACCAAGTTCTGATCTTTAATCTTCGTGCATCCATTTGAAGTGAAGAAAAATAATTTTTTTTTTCCTCATATGAAGTGTGTAGCAGTCCAGTAGATGTTCCTCAAATCAAGTATGGTTATCTTGTTGAAAAAGACACTTGGGGTTGGTTGAATATATCAAGCCCCATATACGGATGCTCCGAGAAGGTTTCTTTCATTTTTCTTTTTTCCAAAACATATAGAAGAATGGATGCCAGAAATTGAGATATTCCTTTAAATGCTCGTAGTTATATTAACATTACCTCTTATTGCTACAGGTAAGATCATTACTCTCATCTCTTCAATTCAGTATTATGAAAATTCCAGTCAAGGATGCTTCTGCTGACATGACAAAAGGTATTACATTGTGGTTTTAGTTTGCCTTGTTAAGGCTAGTGGAATATCAATGATGCTTTCTATTAGGGTCAAGCATGTGTTTAATTCATTTCAGGTGCTAAGAAACCTTTTGAAGCCATATTTGTCTCTTCCAAGTCTAAGAGAGACGATGCATGTGATCCACTCATTGTACTACTCCATGGGGGCCCGCATTCTGTCTGGACTACAAGCTTTTCAAAATCTTCGGCTTTTCTCTCTTCAATTGGTTACAGCTTGTTGATCGTCAATTATAGGTTAGTGAAACTTCATTCTTTCTCAGTTAATTTAATTATAGTTTGAATCTTTATATATATATACAATTTTTTTATTATCAGTTCCTCTTGATATAAAATATATCAGGACAAAGAATGTGGACCTTTAGATTTACATACTTTGACTCAAAATGTATGCACTTATCAAAACTTCTCCATAATCTATGGTCCACATTTTTTATCGTGATATATTTTATATCAGGACGAACTAACAATAGAAAGATTATATTTATACATATATATATATATATATATCCAGAAATGTTAAAGTTAGTGCGTATTGATATAATTTCATCAATGCGTTGGATGTGGACCATTAGATTTACATACTTTGACTCAAAGTGTATGCACTTGTCAAAACTTCTGCATAATTAGTGGTCCATATGCATCAGTACTACTGCAGTTACATGATTGTGCGCACCGACCAGAATAGGACTGTATATATATATATACACGTGCTCAACTGATGCTCCCAGAAACTATCTGACTCAATGACATGTGGAATAGCTTTCCTTTTTATCTTGTTTGCTACTATCCCATGCAATTTTCTTTTTTTTAAAAGTATTAATTTATTAAAATGACTTTCTCTTCCCCAACATGAGATTCCCATCACTTTTGATGCGATTTTTCTTGATGGGAAAAATGGACTATCATAATTCCTGTATGGAGAAAAGAAATATGATTTTTTTATGGTAACTTCGATAATAATGTAATGAATTTGCATAGATTGGTTTGTTGATCTCAAACACGATTAAGCTTTTGGCTTAACCATATGCATGTCGATGTTTGAAATGTTTAAAGAATTTTCTAAAATTTAAATACGAAACAAAGTTAGGAAAATAATTGTTCCCTTAAACAATCTCTAACCCAATGCTCCAATTTGTTGCAAGCCTTACAACAAAATGCAGTAATTTTACGGTTCCATCTCCAACTCATTGCACCAAATCCTACTCTAAAAAGAATATTCCCTTACATATTCCCTCTTAGCCAATAAAAAAGCAGCCAACAAAGTAGCACAGAGGAGAGAGACTGCGCTGCTTCTGGCGCAAAAAATTTGGAAACACAAAGTATCGCACGGTTTGGCGCACCTGTTGGAGTAAAATCTTGGCCCTAAAATAGTGATCGATGCACCCATTGGAGATACCCTCACATAAATTTAGCTGGTTTCCCTTAGTTTGTGTGATGTATGAATGATTGCTCACTATAAAATTTGTTTGATCATTTTAGAACTTTTATTTTCACATTCTTTGTGAAAATGCTCCTTCAATATATTGTCTTATACTATCGATAAATGGTTGGCATTAATCTGCAATCAAGTTTTTCCTATCATGGTTTTTGGTTTCAGAGGTTCACCAGGATTTGGTGAGGAAGCTTTGCAATCTCTTCCAGGAAATGTTGGGTCCCAGGTGCTTATTCTCAACATGTTTTGTTATGAATATTCTGGCAGTACATTCCTGTCATTAGCAACTAAATTCCCATTAGCCAGTTCAGAAATATTTTAGTGATTACTGATTAGGTGTGGCTCCTAATTTCTTTGTTTACCATGCACAGGATGTCAATGATGTACTAACAGCTATAGATCATGTTATTGACATGGGACTTGCTAGCCCATCTAAACTAACTGTGCTTGGTGGCTCCCATGGTGGCTTTCTAACAACTCACTTGATTGGCCAGGTATTAGTTTTTTTGTGAGTCTGATGTGCCTTGACTCATGATGTTTGGGTGTACTTTAATAGACTACTGTTTTGTTACATGATTGAATAGTGTTACTTCAAAACTAAATTAATGTATATGTTGTTAACTTAATACAGGCACCGGATAAGTTTGCTGCAGCTGCTGTGAGAAATCCTGTTTGTAACCTTGTGCTGATGGTTGGTACGACAGATATCCCTGACTGGTGTTATGTGGAGTCTTATGGAAGCAAGGGGAAAAATAGCTTCACAGAATCACCTTCACCTGATGAATTGACTCTATTTTATAGCAAGTCTCCTATATCACACCTATCAAAGGTATGCTTAAAGTCTCTCACTAATTTGGTAGTTGATTCGGGGATTTTTAATAGTAACAAATGAACCACCGCCCAATGTGGCTTAGTGGTAAGTGATGCTCATTCAGTCTGGCAATGTGTTGAGACCGTTAGAAAATCTAAAAGAATTATGGAACTATGGTCTAGACCGTAGATTGTTGGTAGCAGTTTGAGTGATGAGAAGCACAGTTTGGGTTCCTGAATTATAAGGAAATTGATACTGTTTTGGAAAAGGACTTTAGACTAATTCTTTTATTTTTATTTTAGTTATATTGTTTTATTTATGATTTAGACTATTTTCCTATTTTAGACTAATCCTATCATAGTCAGGATAAAAGAGTAATTCTAATATGAATAGAACTATATTTTTTAGGGTTGTTATCTTTTGAATGTTTTATCAATAAAATTGATCCAGTTAGGGTTCATCTTGGTTCTTTTGAATTCAGCTTTTCTCAGTTAATTACTTAGAATAGATTGGGCTAGGGTTAGGTAAATTCCGTTATCTGATTCTAGAGAATCGATTGCTCAATTCTGTGAGTGGTTTGATTCAAATCTATCTAACTTTGGGTACAAGTTAGGGCTTGTTGTTGGATCCTAATCAAAGTCCTCAACACAATGTCCCAGACTTGAGTCGCCGCACCGATGATATATCAAAAAAAAAAAAAAAAAGTAACACGTAATGGAAATGAAATTATATTCAATGGTCCTTCCCCAAATAGAATTTCACTGCAAGAAACTCTCTTCCAGCAACTATTCCAGCATTACTAGCCAACCAAAAGAATCCTGCAAGCACGTTCTTCTTGATGTACAATTATTGTTTATATCTTGGAACAAATTATAGAGATTATTATACTAAACTCGCAACCATACATAAGCATTTTCTTCCGGGAGCACTGGTTGCTTGGCATTCGTTGCCACTTGCCAGTAGCATGTGCAAGCTGTACTCTTGGCATGATCTAAAGCAAAACATCAGTTGAAAAGAAGCAAAACAAGATTCAGGATATTTGAAGTCCTCAACTCAAGATGTTACTTATGGTCAAGTATTTTTCTATTTGCCATATTCCTCAGATTTCAGGTTGCTTTTATATTGATCTCACATTCTTAAGTGAGGAAGTTTAAAAATTGCAATTTGGTTTTCTTTTGGACAATGATTTATTATATCTAGAAAATTGTAACTGTTGATCATGTGCCTACTATTTAATTAGATCATCGTTGCTAAGTTTCCTGTTTTGATTGTCACTGCACTACTGTAGGTGAAAACACCAACCCTCTTTCTTCTAGGTGCTCAGGATCTTCGTGTTCCAGTTTCTAATGGCTTGCAAGTAAGATCTCTTGTTCCTTTTTTAATTATAATCTATGGTGTACGATTTACTTTAGTTAATTCCTTCTTTTCCATAGACAAAGGAACCTGCTCAATTTTCTAAGCATGGATAATTTACCTGACCAATATATTACAATTTGATAAATGATTCTATGTTTGGAATTTCTAGTATGCTCGGGCATTAAAGGAGAAAGGAGTTGAGACCAAAGTCATCGTGTTTCCCAAAGATGTTCATGGAATTGAGAGGTAAACATGTGCCTTACTATGCACATTAATTTTCAAGTAAATACAACCATAGCCATTTTCAAAGCTAATGGTGCACTTGATGCTGAAGTCTGGTTCATTTTCTATTTTTTTTGCAGACCACAATCTGACTTTGAAAGCTTTCTCAATATTGGATTATGGTTCGAGAAGTATTGCAAATGAGCAGACGTTTAAAATTCTACATAAAGGTATGCTGGAGAGAAGTGTGGTTAAACTTCTACATATATGACACTGTATGCTAAAACTGAAGAAGAGCAAACAATGATGTCATTTTCCAAATACAATTTTCATCTAATAAAAATGAATTTTCATCTAGTTCCAGAAACAATTCTCATCATCTGCTTCCCAAATTGACCGCAATTAACACCTGTTAGAAATGTAACTTATTTACTTTCTTGTGCAGATTTAACATTGACCCAATGACTTTATTTATTTATTTATTTTTGAAAGGAAAAGGACAAACAACACAAACAAAACAAAACTCAAAACAAAGAATTCCATTGCCTCAACTGCTCTCTTCGAGAGAAGATGGCTAAGGATGTGAGATTGTGAGCCAAATCATTGGTCCTTTAATAGATTTACTTTATAGAAGGATATTTTTTCTTTAAATTGTACGTCTCTTTAAATTGTAGAAGTAATTTTGACAAAGAAAAAAAAAAAAGGAATGCTACATAACTTAAAAAGTGAGGTATAAATAGACCTGTAGGGGGTGTGCTAGCACCACTCATTTATTATTTATTATGTTTACTTTAATAATCACAATTAAAGTTTAATTTATATTTCTATTAAAATAAATTAAGTTTCCATACATGATGAATTCATTTCCGGCCAGACAGAAATGTGTCGTGAAAGTAATTAAAAGTCAAAATTTCAAAAATCATAAAATGGTTACCAAAGCAATAAAAATGGTTACCGAAGCCGTAAATTTGGTTATCAAAACTATGAAAAATGTTACAAGTCAAAATTTCAAAAATCGAAAAATGGTTACAAAAGGTGTAACAATGGTTACAAAGCCGTGAAGGTGGTTACTAAAACCGTGAAAATGGTTACATGTCAAAATTTCAAAAATTGTAAAATGGTTACCAAAACCGTAAAAAAAGGTTACCGGAGCCATGAGGGTTGTTACCAAAGTCGTGAAAATGATTACAAGTCAAATTTTTAAAAATTGAAAAATGGTTACCGAAACCATAAAGATGGTTACCAAAGCCCGAAAAATGCAAGTCAAAATTTCAAAAATTGAAAAATGGTTACCAAAACCGTAAAAATGGTTACTGGAGCTGTGAATATTGTTACAAGTCAAAATTTGAAAAATGGTCATCAAAGCCGTAAAGATGGTTACCAAAGCCGTGAAAGTGGTTACAAGTAAAAATTTAAAAAATTTAAAAATAGCTACCGAAACCGTAAAAATGGTTACTGGAGCTATGAAGATGGTTATCAAAATTGTGAAAGTGGTTATAAGTCTAAATGTCAAAACATAAAATGGTTACCAAAACCGTAAACATGGTTACAAGACTCGTGAATGTGGTTACCAAAGCCGTGAAAATGGCTATAAGTCAAAATTTCAAAAATTATAGAATGGTTACCAAAATCATACAAATAGGTGGTTACCATAGTCGTGAAAATGATTACCGGAGCCGTGAAGGTGGTTTACCAAAGCTGTGAAAATGGTTACAAGTCAAAATTTCAAAATTTTCAAAATGGTTATCGAAGCTGTAAAGATGGTTACCAAATCCATGAAAATCGTTACAAGTCAAAATTTTAAAAATTGAAAAATAGTTACCGAAACCGTAAAAATGGTTACTAGAGTCGTGAAAGTGATTACCAAAACCGTGAAAGTGGTTACAAGTTTAAATGTAAAAAATAGTAAAATGGTTACTGGACCCGTGACGATGTTACCAAAGCCGTGAAAATAGTTACTTTCAAATTTTCAAAAATTGAAAAATTGTTACCAAATTCGTAAAAATCGTTACTCGAGCCGTAAAAATGGTTACCAAAGCTGTATAAAATGGTTACAAGTCAAAATTTCAAAATATAATTATTTAATTTATCTTAATTAAATATATATATTTTTAAAAGTTTTTAATATAATTTTTTATTATTGAACTAATTTTTCTTTTTTTTATGTTTGATTTTTATTTTATAAATTTTATAATTATAAATTTTATAATTTTATATTAAGAAATTGAAGTAGTTTTGTTTTTTTTTTTAAAAAAAGTTGGTAGTGGCCCTTTCCCTTTCGGTAACTTTTTTGTTTTATAAATTTTTATTTGAAAATGAGTTTTTGATTATAATGTTTTTAGAAGTTGAAAATTCTGAAAACACGTTTGGTAGCAATAATTGAAAACAGTATTCTGAAAAGAAAAAATATATAACATCATTTATAAAAAATATATATATTTCAATATATTGTAAGAGTAAAAATAATATATTTGTAGTTAAATTATATATATATATATATTATAAACAAAAAGGTAAAATTAATTAAAAATTGATTTGTGTTTTTTAAGATTTTTTCCTTAAAAAAATATAATAAAAATATTTTTTATATAATTATTATATATATATATATATACAGAAATTTTCCTATAAGAATTCTGATAGAATTATATAAGGATATTGAATGTGAGCCACTCGTTTTACATACTTTGACTTGATATGTATACATTTATCAAATCACTTTTATAAATAAGTGACTCACATTCAATATCCTGATAAAATTATATAAAGATGTCCTGATATGAACGGCAAAATATATATATATTTATAAATATTTATATATATATATATATATATATTTGTGTGTGTCTCTTTATTTGTTTAAACCATTATTTTTATTTTTAACTATTAGACCATCTCCGGACTCCGGTGCATATACCAATGGCAACACGTTTTATAAACGAACGGCCTCAATTTTTCATTGATTGTGCCCAGAAGCTGTCAACTGCACATACAGGGATTTTTTTGAATCCCTGTATGGCAGTCAGGCTCCCACTGACAAAGAGTGTAACATTTATGTTTCATATATTATGCAAAGATTAATCAGAATTGAGTAATGGCATGTATAACATTAGTAAACAACAGCATCATAGTCAGGTCCTCCTGTTGTGGGCTTTTCACTCGAATCTCTTCTCCCTTTTTATCTCACAATCTCCATCGTCACACTCTCTCCAGACTCATTTCTCTCTCTCAGTAATCTCTCTCTCTTTCTCTGTCGTTTACATTACGTTACTGTTTAGTTTTGTGTTGTTATAATTATGATATTTAAGTATACGTAACTAGTTTCTGCTGACTGTTTTCTTTGTTTTGTATCTACTGCATTCGTTCAGTTTAGTTCTTGATAATTTATTTGGTTGTCTATTGTTTTAAATTGTTTCATGGGTGCAGGTAATCTTTTGACCTTCCATGATTTTCTAATAATAATTTAAATTCCAACTTAATTCATTTTGGATTATTGTTCTGCTTTACTTGCGGTATCAAAAAACTTGTAGTTAAATTCAGAAAAATGATCCAAGTCCTGAAAATGTCATTTTTCCTGATATTCTTATGTTTCATACCCAAATTCTATCAAATTGCTAGAACATATTCTGGCATCTACAAAGTAGAACTGCAATTCTTTTCTCTCATCATTTACCATTATCTTCTTCTTTTTGTGACAAATTTCTTACTGATCTGCACCAAATTATGAATTTTTCTATATACCGTGTATTGCATCTGGTATTTTATAAATCAATAGTGCTTACATTGATAAATGTGTTCTTGTTCTCAAAATTCCTACCTTGTTTAATGTTGATCTTCTTCTCAATATGATTGTCTTTCTATTCACTTTGTAGTAAAAGATTGTCCTCCTTTCTATCCATGGATGGTTCTAAGGAAATGCCCTCAGGATTAGATGAAACAACTGAAGAAGAGTATGCTTCCAACTCCAATTTACTTCAGGAGTTCACTAATATCTCTAACATTGACAAGGCATGGACTTTTAATTCTGGTGATGCTAAGACTGACTATGTTTGCAATTATTTCCTGCAAGTTTGTTCCTCTGTAATACCCGTAGCTCACAACAGATTTTGTACATAAAATCTTTTGATGCAGGAATGGGCACCCAGGCAATGTTTTCAATTAGCCAACCGAGTCTTTTGGCAAACAAGATGAGGAAATTTATGCTATCCTCTGCTGTTTCGAAAGAAAATAAAAATTCTGTAACCTTTCGGTGGGCCCCATTTCCTGTTGAGATGACAGGTGCATCTACAGTTGTTCCATCACCGTCAGGTTCTAAGCTTCTTGTAGTTCGGAATCCTGAAAATGAATCTCCAACCCAATTTGATGTATGGAGTCAATCTCAATTGGAAAAGGAGCTCCACATCCCTCAAACCGTTCATGGTTCAGTATATGTTGACAGATGGTAAATAATTAACCAAATAAAGTTCTTTTGATGATGACAACATTTAGTATTCTAAGTGAAGCTGATATGTTTTCCACCTTTGTTTGTGTCTTTTTAAGTAGAAGTTGTTCAAATGTTAGAAAGTTAATAGCTTTCTTAACGATATAGGTTTGAAGGAATTTCTTGGAACTCCAATGAAACTTTCATTGCTTATGTTGCTGAGGAACCATCTCCTCCAAAGCCCACGTTTAGTCAGGGCTACAAGAAAGGCGGTTCCTCAGATAAGGATTGTGGTACCTGGATTGGGAGGAGGATTGGGGGGAAACCTACTCAGGAAAGAGGCAGCCTGCTCTCTTTGTAATCAACATTAACAGGTTTGTCATCTTTAGTTTAGTTTAATCTGGCGATATAAAAAGATAGATTATGTTTAAACCTTATTATAAACTTTCCTATGTTTCCCAGTGGAGAGGTACAAGCTGTTGAAGGGATTTCAAAATCTTTGAGTGTTGGGCAAGTTGTATGGGCTCCATCAGCTGAAGGCTTGTACCAGTACTTGGTTTTTGTTGGGTGGTCATCAAATACAAGAAAGCTTGGTATAAAATACTGCTACAATAGACCTTGTGCATTGTATGCAGCCAGGGTATTACTTCATAAATCAGAAGCAAATGAACTTGAACTCAAGTGGGTTACTTGCTTTATTAAACTGCTCATTTTTTTTTTCCTTTTTTTCATTTTATATGTTCTTGGCTTATGCATTTCTTATGTGAATAATTTCACATTGGAGATGGAATATGCTTAAACTGATACAATGTATTATTTTGAATTCTGGTCATTTTCTAGAGATAATTCTTTTGAAGATTTTCCGGTGGTTAACCTAACTCAAAGCACCAGCAGTGCCTTCCTTCCATGTTTCAGGTATGTTATTTATCTCACCACCTGGAATTGGGCTTTGTTTGCTTTTCTAATTGATAGTGTGAAACTATACTGAGCTTTCCCAAATTGTGGAGAAATTTTCAAGAACATCTGTAGCTATTGCAATTAATTTTCTGTTGCAGAAAGAGTACAAGGAAAATCCTGATTGTATACATACTGAATTCTCCTTCTTTATTTTATTTTTAAAATTGAAATCAATACCTTCATACAGTGTAGGAGTTTCATGAGTAAATTGAAGCTTTTACAAATTATTTCCTCTCCAACTTTTTATTCTCAAATAGTTATGGATCAACAGATTACCGCTGTTCCCATGTTATGCTGTGAACAATAAAATTGTTACTCCAACTCTCTCTTTGCTCTTTCTTGCTGTTGTAAGTTAAGAATTTTCTTGAGTTACTCCCTTTTATATCATCTAAAAATTACCTGTCATGTATTACTGGTTTTCTTGGTTCAAATTTTGCATTATTTGCTTCTTCATATAGTGTGTGTATGTGTCTTATTGCTTTTAAGGTTGTTATTTGCTAGAAGTTAGTGCAGCTTGCCTCATCTACCTTTAAATTGTAAGGTTATTTTTGTTGCTTGAAAGAGTGCTTCAAACCTCGTTGGCAACCTTTCCAAAATATTCTTCTGCAGAAAGTATGTATAAACTATCTTTGAACCTGCTGATTTTATGTGATTTCTTTTTTCTTTCCAGTCCAGATGGAAAGTTCCTTGTTTTTTTATCTGCAAAATGTTCTGTGGACTCTGGAGCACATTCCGCAACAGATTCACTTCACAAAATTGAGTGGCCAACCAATGGAAAGCTGTCTCCATCTGAAACAATTTTTGATGTGGTGAGCACTTCATTTGTTATTAATTATTTCTAATTGTACTTTATTTTTTCTAACAATCCTTAGGTTCTTTTTCTTGCTTGCATGAGTTATGAACTTTTATATTGCTTATATGTGAATAAGCACTCATTTTTCTGATTACTAACTTGAAAGAGCTCAAGTTCTGGACATCATATTACTAATTAAATATTTTGGTTTGCATAAGGGCTTTGCTGTTTTATTTTGCTTCTTTTGGTGATACAATCATGCAATAACACACTTGTCTAGTTTATTCTAATTCTATCGGAATCCATACTAGCAAATCTTATTTCTTAAATGTCCAAGAAGATAGCCCTTCAAAACTTATAAGCAACATAGAATGATTTGGAAGGCCAATATTCCTTCTAAAACTCAATTTGTTTTGCTTTAGCTTCGACATTAGGAAAGATCCGCAGAAGTCATCCGACATTGGCCCTTTTTTTTCCATCTAGGTGTGCGAAGTAAAAGTGGAGAGACTATTAACCTTCTCTTTCTTCAGTGTCATTTTGCCTCTTCTTTATGGATTCGGTTATTTAAGGAGACCAACATCTCATGGGCAGTCCTGAAATTGTGTAGTACTCTACCCATTGATCGTAATTTTGCTTGCTAAAATATTGTGAAAGTGTGGGATTATGGTTCTTTTGTGTGTGATTTGGCAAGAAAGGAATAAACACATTTTTTAACATAATAAGGAAGGAGATGCTAATGAGTTGTGGGAAGCATCATCAAGGACCATAGTTACGAAGGGGTTTAAAAATACTTTCTTCTTTATCAATCTTTATTGGGTGTCTTGGGTTAATTTGTATATAATAGGAATGGTTTTTATCTTATATTATTTTTAGGAGGTGGTGTATATTCTTTTCTTTTTTCCTTTTCAAGATATCCCTACATGGCTACACCCAACACTGTTTCATTCTAAGTAATCTTTGCAGATTCCAGTCGTGCTGTGTGCAGAGGACAGTTGCTTCCCAGGTCTTTATTCTTCAAGAATTCTAATCAATCCCTGGCTTTCTGATGGGCACACTATGATTTTGTCTTCTATCTGGGGCAGCAGTCAAGTAATAATTTCTGTGAATATATTGAGGTACCTTAATGATTATATTTTTTTAGTCCATGCAATATTTTTTTCATAAGTAACTCATGTTATGATAATCAAATTACAGTGGAGAGTTATTACGCATTAGCCCTACTGAATCCAACTTCTCGTGGAGTGTTCGTACACTGGATGGGGATAATATTATTGCTGGTAATACCAAGTTCTGATCTTTAATCTTCATGCATCCATTTGAAGTGAAGAAAAATAATTATTTTTTCCTCATATGAAGTGTGTAGCAGTCCAGTAGATGTTCCTCAAATCAAGAATGGTTATCTCGTTGAAAAAGACACTTGGAGTTGGTTAAATGTATCAAGCTCCATATACAGATGCTCCGAGAAGGCTTCTTTCATTTTTCTTTTTTAGAAAACATTAGAAGAATGGATGCCAGAAATTGAGATATTCCTTTAAATGCTCATAGTTATATTAACATAACCTCTTATTGCTACAGGTAAGATCTTTACTCTCATCTCTTCAATTCAGTATTATGAATATTCCAGTCAAGGATGCGTCTGCTGACATGACAAAAGGTATTACATTGTGGTTTTAGTTTGCCTTGTTAAGGCTAATGGAATATCAATGATGCATCCTATAGAGGTCAAGCATGTGCTTAATTCATTTCAGGCGCCAAGAAACCTTTTGAAGCCATATTTGTCTCTTCCAAGTCTAAGAGAGATGGTGCATGTGATCCATTCATCGTACTACTTCATGGGGGACCGCATTATATCTGGACATCAAGCTTTTCAAAAGCTTCTGCTTTTCTCTCTTCAATCGGTTACAGCTTGTTGATCGTAAATTATAGGTTAGTGAAACTTCAATCCTTCTCAGTTAATTTAATCACGGATTGAATCTTAATATATATATAAACTGTCTTCTGCTAAACTTGTGTTCAACTAATGCTCCCAGGAACTGCTTGACTCAATGACTTGTAGAATAGCTTTTCTTTCTATCTTGTTTGCAACTATGAACTATTCCATGCAAATTTTTTTTTTTTTTTTTTTTTTTTAAGTATTAATTTATTAAAATGACTTTCTCCAACATGAGATTCCATCACGTTTGATGCGATTTTTCTTGATGAGAAGAAGGGACTATCATAATTCCTGCACGGAGGAAAGAAATATGATTTTTTATGGTAACTTTGATAATAATGGAATGAATTTGCATAGATTGGTTTGTTGATCTCAAACAGGATTAGCTTTTGGCTCAATCATTTGAATGCCAATGTTTGAAAAGGTTAAAGAATTTTCTGAAATATAATTACGAAACAAGGATAGGAAAATAATTGTTCCCTCGCATAAATTTAGCTGGTTTCCCTTGTTGGTGTGATGTATGAATGATTGCTCACTATAAAATTTGTTTGATCATTTTAGAACTTTTATTTTCACATTCTTTGTGAAAATACTCCTTCAATATATTGTCTTACACTATCGATAAATGGCTGGCATTAATCTGCAGTCAATGTTTTCCTATCGTGGTTGATGGTTTCAGAGGTTCACTGGGATTTGGTGAGGAAGCTTTGCAATCTCTTCCAGGAAATGTTGGGTCCCAGGTGCTTATTCTCAACATGTTTTGTTATGAATATTCTGGCAGTACATTCCTGCCATTAGCAACTAAATTCTAATTTGCCAGTTCAGAAATATTTTAGTGATTAGGTGTGGCTTCTAATTTCTTTGCGTACCATGCACAGGTTGTCAATGATGTACTCACAGCTATAGATCATGTTATTGACATGGGACTTGCTAGGCCATCTAAACTAACTGTGCTTGGCGGCTCCCATGGTGGCTTTCTAACAACTCACTTGACTGGCCAGGTATGGTAGTTTTTCTGTGGTTCTGATGTGCCATGACTAGAGATATTTGGGTGTACTTTAGTAGACTACTGTTTTGTTACGTGATTGAATAGTGTTCTACCACAAAACTAAATTAATATATATGTTGTTAACTTAATGCAGGCACCAGATAAGTTTGTTGCAGCTGCTGTGTTAAATCCTGTTTGTAACATTGCACTGATGGTTGGTACGACAGATATCCCTGACTGGTGTTATGTGGAGTCTTATGGAAACAAGGGGAAAAATAGCTTCACAGAATCACCTTCACCTGATGATTTGACTCTGTTTTACAGCAAGTCTCCTATTTCACACCTATCAAAGGTATGCTTACTGAAGTCTTTCACTAATTTGGTAGTTGATTTGGGGATTTTAATATTAACACATGAACCACCGCCCAATGTGGCTTGGTGGTAAATGACGTTTATTCAATCCGGCAATGTTCCAGGTTCAAGTTGCCATACCGGTGGTATATCAAAAAAAAAAAAAGGTAACACATGTAATGGAAATGAAATTATATTCAATGGTCCATCTCCAAATAAAATTTCACTGCAAGAAACTCTCTTCCAGCAACTCTTCCAGCATTACTAGCCAACCAAAAGATCCTGCAAGCTTGTTCTTCTTGATGTACAATTATTGTTTATATCTTGGAACAAATTGCAGAGATTATTATACTAAACTCGCAATCATACATAAGCATTCTCTGCCAGGAGCACTGGTTGCTTGGCATTTGTTGCCAGTAGCATGTGCAAGCTGTACTCTTGGCATGATCTAAAGCAAAACATCAGTTGAAAAGAAGCAAAACAAGATTCAGGATAATTGAAGTCCTCAACTTAGTTCAAGATGTTACTTATGGTCAAGTATTTGTCTATTTGCCGCATTCCTCAGATTTCAGGTTGCTTTTATATTGATCTCCCATTCTTAAGAGAGGAAGTTTAAAATTTGCTATTCTTTTTTTTTTTTTTTTTTTTTTGGCCAATGACATAAATCTAGAAAATTGTAATTGTTGATCATGTGCCTACTATTTACATAGATCTTTGTTGCTGAGTTTCCTTATTTTTATTGTCACTGCAGGTGAAAACAACAACCCTCTTTCTTCTAGGTGCTCAGGTTCGTCGTGTTCCAGTTTCTAATGGCTTACAAGTAAGATCTCCTGTTCCTTTTTTAAGTATAATCCATGGTGTACGATTTACTTAAGTTAATGCCTTCTTTTCTATATAGACAATGGAACCTGCTCAATTTTCTAAGCATGAATAATTACCGGACCAATATATTACAATTTGAATATTTGATAAATGATTATATGTTTGAAATTTCTAGTGTGCTCGGGCATTAAAGGAGAAAGGAGTTGAGACCAAAGTCATCGTGTTTCCCAAAGTTGTTCATGGAATTGACAAGTAAACATGTGCCTTAATATGCACGTTAATTTTCCAGTCAATACAACCATAGCCATTTTCAAAGCTAATGGTGCACTTGATGCTGAAGTCTGGTTCATTTTCTATTTTTGCAGCCCACAATCTGACTTTGAAAGCTCGCTCAACATTGGATTATGGTTCAAGAAGTATTGCAAATAGTGGTGGCCACGGTTCGGTTTCGGTTTGAAACCGGCGGTTTCGTTTCCGTGGCCATCCAAAACCGAAACCGTAACCGGAAAACCGGTTTGGTACATGGTTTCTAACCGGCGGTTTTACGGTTTCGGTTTCGGTTTAAAAACCGACGGTCTTGGGTTCGGTTTCGGTTTTTCAAAAAAAAATTCAAAAAAAGTGCCACGTGGCAGTTTCTGATTAATCGATTTTTTTTTTTAATTTTTTTATAAAAAAAAAAAAACCGGCGGTTTAACTGTCGGTTTTTAGCGGTTTTTGGAAGTACCCAAACCGAAACCGTAACCGGTTCAACCGGTTTTGAAACCGCCGGTTTCAGTTTCGGTTTCGGTTTTGTGGCGGTTTTTGGAAGTACGGTTTCGGTTAAACCGCGGGCAAAACCGTCGGTTTAACCAAAACCATGGCCACCTCTAATTGCAAATGAGCAAGCGTTTAACTTGTTATATGAATTCCTGATTGTCAAAGCTCTACAACAGATCAAACACAGATTTTTAATAAATTCTTCAGCTTGAAGTGGGTGAATCTGGTCCATCATGTAAAACAATCATTCTCAATAATGAACATAATGTGTTGTTCAATTCACTGTATGATATAGTTCTTGATAATGTTAAACCTTTTTTTTTTTCTTCTCGAAATTTTATATTTCATTGAGCCTGTTTTGTGGAA
This sequence comes from Acer negundo, assembly GCA_035582765.1. Classification (NCBI taxonomy): domain Eukaryota; kingdom Viridiplantae; phylum Streptophyta; class Magnoliopsida; order Sapindales; family Sapindaceae; genus Acer; species Acer negundo. The sequence goes on from CM069233.1 coordinate 37,515,678, forward strand.
GCTGTATGTATGCATACCTCAAAGTATGTTATTTTTCAGGATTATGATTTATGCAACTATACAAAATAATTTAATAATGATTAAACATAAAAAAGTTTAATGAATCAATTATATACATATCCACTTTATAGGGTACGGGAGTTATCTCGTCTAATTTTGAAGGGCAAATTTAAAGTTAAAACATGTCATGATCATCAAATTACTAATTTGTAAAATCAAATTTTATTAACAACTTTAAAAAATATTGTCTTAACTTAATATCTTATAATATCTTAAAATAATTGATTAAAATAGAAGAATACATGTAAATTAATATAATTAACATGAAACAATGACGGAGTTGAAAAAGCCTTACATCCTTATTAATGAAATTAATCAAATTAATTTACCAAATTGGTCCTAGACCTTTTTTTTTAAATTCCAAACAGTTTGCGACTTTTAAATTTTTGACCAAATTGGTCCCTGACATTTAGAGTAGAGTCAAATTAGTCCTTTCGACTAACATCGTTACTCAAACTTAACAAACTCAAGGGTAAAATTGTGCTTTTGATATAAAATTTATTCACTGACATGAGTACAATCTAATAGATTGACACATGTACATTAAAAGTTCGTTTTTTGGGATATTATCATTTTCCTCCCTGCAGTTTGTCATATTCATAAATTTACCACCTAGTTTCAGAAATAGTTGATATTCCCCCTGAAAATCAAAGTATTCGAATATTTACCCCTTGCCGTTAGGATTTCCGTTAAATAGAGGTTTGACTGTTAAAATAATAAAAAAAAGTACGTTTTTACCCCTGGTTATCATTTTATCATTTATTTGATAAAAAAAAATTCAACCAATATTAAAAGAAATTAAAAAAAGAATATTTAAAATAAAATAAAATAAAATGGTAAATTTTTTTAAAAGATATTAAAAAAATAAAATTATTAAAAGATATTAAAAGGATAATATTAAAAAAAAAAAAATCAATTAAAACCCCAATTCTTCCTCTCTCTCCCCATCTCTTCATCTCTCTTCCGCCACTACCAATATTAACAGAAATTAAAAAGTATATATTAAAAAAGAATATTTAAAATAAAATAAAATAAAATGGTTAAAAAATTATTAAAAGATATTAAAAGAATAAAATTATTAAAAGATATTAAAAGAATAATATTATAAAATAAAAAATAAAAAATCAATTAAACCCTAATTCTTCCTCTCTCTCCCCATCTCTTCCTCTCTCTTCCGCCACTACCAATATTAACAAAAATTAAAAAAAAAAAGAATATTCTAAATTAAAAAAATGGTAATAAAATTATTAAAAGATATTAAAAGAATAATATTAAAAAAATAAAAAATCAATTAAACCCTAATTCTTCCTTTCTCTCCCCATCTCTTCCTCTCTCTTCCGCCACTACCAATATTAACAACAACAAAAAAAAGAATATTTAAAATAAAATAAATAAAATGGTAAAAAAAAATTATTAAAAGATATTAAAAGAATAAAATTATTAAAAGATATTAAAATAATAATATTAAAAAAATTAAAAAAATCAATTAAAACCCTAATTATTCCTCTCTCTCTCTCTCTCCATCTTTTCCTTTCTCTTCCGTAACTACCAATATTAACAAAAAAATAATAATATTTAAAATAAAATAAATAAAATGGTAAAAAAAAAAACTATTAAAAGATATTAAAAGAATAAAATTATTAAAAGATATTAAAATAATAACATTAAAAAAAAAATAAAAAATCAATTAAAAACCTAATTCTTCCTCTCTCTCCCCATCTTTTCCTCTCTCTTCCGCAACTACCAATATTAACAAAAAAAAAAAAAAGAATATTTAAAATAAAATAAATAAAATGGTAAAAAAAACTATTAAAAGATATTAAATGAATAAAATTATTAAAAGATATTAAAATAATAACATTAAAAAAAATAAAAAATCAATTAAAACCCTAATTATTTCTCTCTCTCCCCATCTCTTCCTCTCTCTTCCGCCACTCTCTTTTATTTTTTTGGTCTTTGGATTTACGGAGATCTAAAATGGCGTCTATTTGAATAAGATGAATGGTGGAGAGCTGATTATGATGAAATGGATTGATGGTGAAATAATAAATATTAAATTTAATAATAAAAAATATTTATTATTTAATTTGATTTTCAGGAGGAATATCAACCATTTCTGAAACTATGGGGGGTAAATTTATGAATTGGCAGACTACAGGGGGAAAATGATAATATCCCATTGTTTAATTTAGCTTTTTACCATATTACCCTTCATATTTAACGGTCAAACCTCTATTTAACGGAAATCCTAACGGCAGGGGTAAATATTCGAATACTTTGATTTTCAGGGGGTATATCAACCATTTCTGAAATCAGAGGGGACAAATTTATGAATATGGTAAACTACAGGGGAGAAAATGATAATATCCCTTTTTTTTCTACATTAATTATGAACTTAAATTTTAACTTAATTTTTCGAAAGAAAAAAAAGTTGAGATCTAAAAAAATAAAAGAAAATAGAGAGGCAAGAACATGCATTTTCTTCATCATTATATTCTTCAACGACAGTAACAATGACAGAAGCTGCAGAACACATCAAATTGAGAAGACCCAAAGATGAAACAAACCCTGAAATAGATCCAACGAATTCTCCACCACAAATGCCATCGATAAACCAATCCACTCCCACAAAACCCAAAAGCTTTGATTTTTGATTTAAAGGTGTGAGTTTTGAAACACAAACACAAAACCCGGTTGAAAAACAACATAAGAGAGAGAGAGAGAGAGAGAGAGAGAGAGATTTGAATAGAAGATGATACAAAACAAGAAATCCAGATAGAGAGAAAGATTTAGTAAAAAGGCTGTACAAATGAACAAAGATGGTGATGGTCAGAACAGAACATATTTTTATTTTTCTTCAATTCAACACCCAAAATAGATTTTCAAAAAAATAATAATAATAAATATCCAAAACCTAACTTAAGAATATCAAGGTTGCATACATAGTAGTTATACTACCCATCATTAATATAATAAAAAATAGTAACGGAATCTACCATTGATGTGGTTACGGAGGAGCAGTGCCTCCCCGATCTGCTCTTTCAGACTTCCATCGAGGCCACCATTATTGTGGCCTCTAGTTTTTGTTATTTTGTTTTTTTTTTTTTTTTAATTTTAATATTTTAAATATATATTTTTTGAAATAAAAGTTTTGAATATTTGAATTGATATTATTTAATATTTTAATTGACACTGATTTTGTAATTATATGTTGATTGCCTTTTTTCCTTATTACTTTTTTATTTGTTTAGGTTATTATTTAATTTTAAAGGGTATTTTTGAACTTTTATGTTAAGTAACATTTGGTGGTTAGAGTTGACTAACTGAAGTTTAGTCGGTGGATGAAAATGGTACAATTATAAAAGTTAGGGACCAATCTGACCATTTTTGTAAAAGTCGCAAATTACTTTGAATTAAGAAAAAAGTCCATGATGAATTTGGTAATTGCCCGATCTTGAAATAATTGATTAAAATAGAAGAAGACATGTAAATTAATATAATTAACATGAAACAATGACGGAGTTGGAAAAGCCTTACATCCTTATTAATGAAATTAATCAAATTATTCGGGACTCTCATATTCATTATAGCATTAGCATAAAAAAAATATATTTTTGAATGATAGAATAATTACTATGAGAAAAGAAAAAAAAAAACCATTTACTTACTAATATTATTATTATTATTTTCAACCATAATTATATTTCGGAATTGGAAAAGCTAGACATGATTTAAATCTACAATATCATGGATGTTTCGTTAGAACTTAAGACTTTGGAGTTAATCTCAACGTATGAGAGAAAAAAAAAAACACTTAATTGAGAGGTAACATGTAAAGATAAAATTATTTGGCATTATGATGACAGCGGATGCTTTTCGGTGAAAAGCGGTTGTCGGGTTGGAAGAGCTCTGGATTCCACTCCTGGTCCTTCAAACTGCTCTAGGTTGGATGGGTGGTGGGTTTCTTTTTGGAAGCTTCCAATTCCTTTGAAGGTCAAGATTTGATTGGAAAGCCTGTTTTGATTGGATTCCGACTTTGTCCAATCTTATGCACCGTGGTATGCAAGTGAATGATAGGTGTCCTCTTTACAATGGTGGTGGTGAGTCAACGATTCATGCCTTGTGGAGTTGTCGTAAGCTTAAATTAGCTAGGATTGATTGGCTTCCTATTGGGCTTAGGTTTTTCATAATCACTATAGCTTTTTTGATCTTATGTTGGAGTGTCATGATCTGTTAAATGTGGATGACCTGAGGCTGCTTTGTATTATTGTATGAAGAGTGTGGTACTTGCGTAATTTAGTTGTGCATGAGTCTCCTATCTAGAATATTCTTGATGTTGTGCATTGGTGTTGGGATTTTTTGGCAGATTTTCGTAGGAGCGAGGTTAATAAGCCACAGTTCCCTTTGGCTACCTGTAATGTCAGGAATTCTTAGAGACCGCAAGATCAGGCTTTCTATAAAATTAACTGCGATGCTGCGGTAAACGAATCGGATGGCCGTATTGGTTTTGGGGTTGTGATTAGAGACCATTCTAGCTTTGTTTTAGCTTCTTGCTCGTTTTAGATTGTTGGTTGTTTGGATGCAAAATCGGCAGAGATGATGACTATTTTAAGAGGGTTAAACTTCAGCAGGGAATGTGGCTTATCATAGTGTATGATTGAATCAGACACAGCCGTTGTTATGAAATGGATCAATGAGGCCAACCACCTGGATTCTTCCTGTGGTAATATCTTTAACGAAATTTTTAGTCTCATCTCTAGTCTTAACATTCTTTCTATCAGTTATGTTCCTAGAGCGGCCAACAGTGTCGCACATGGCCTCGCAAAGTTTGGTTTAAAGGTTGTTGATGACCTTTATTGGATGGAAGATTTTCCTCCATGTGTTCAGAGAGCGGTCCAGTTAGATCGGCCTGCTTAAGGCTCTTCGTCCTACGTTTTCTCTATTCTTGTTTCTGTTTATGTTTATCAAAAAAAAAAAAAAAAAAATTTAAAAGTATTTGTCATCTAACATTATTAAATTAGCTTTTTTAGAATAAAATAATGAGTAAGTTGCAGCCAACCTCCTTGAGGTTTAGCCTTTGACAACCAGAAACAACTTTATGCTTAACTGACAATGACCTCCCCTATTGTCGGTTATAGTAAAGTCTAACTTAACAAAGATAAAGTTATTTTTGTACTTTTAAGCCTTATTTATTTATTTAAAAAAATAGATCTCAAGTTTTCTAATTTTTTTTTTGTTTTCTTTTCTATTTTCTTCTCAAGTTTTACTAACATGGAAGAATGAAAAATATATATATATATATATATATATATACAAGAAAATGTTGTTGGATTGGATTTAGGTGAGCCGCACTTTTTATTTTTAATTTTTGAAAATTATGAAAAACTTGAATCTAAATCAATGAAAGAAGAAAATGTTGTTAGATTAGATTTAGATGAGCCGCACTTTTAATTTTTAATTTTTGAAAATTTTGAAAAACTTGAATATGAAGAAAAATCTAGAGATACATCAATAGAATAAGAAAATGTTGTCGAATTAGATTTAGATGAGCTAATTTTTTTTTTCCATATATTTATATATTTTTAAAATCAAATTTTTTTTATTCAAGGACATTTTGGTATTTGTAACACCCAAATCTAGTCGATGGTTAAATTTAACCAACTTTAACTAATGGTTAAATTTAACCAACTTTAACTAATAATAGGGGAGGCCATTAGTAATTAATAATAAAGTTGTTTTTCGTCGTTAAACAAACCTGAGCAGGTTGGCTGCAAATTACTGTAAAATAATTCGTAAATATAAAATAGGACCTTATAATTTGCTTTACAAGTACAACCGCCGCGCATCAACATATTATACACCTTAGCCAAAAATAGAACTTGGAAAACCAACTTATCAGCTTTTCAAACTCCAACACTATCTATAGGAAATGAAGCAAGAGTGATAAACACTCACCCTACTCACACTTTTTATAATTCTGATACTTTAATTATAGAGAGAGCCAATTTATATTTTATAGCAATTGAAACATGTATGTAAAGTTGCAGCTAGACACCGGTTGTTTCCACATCTTGTGTTCGACAAAAACCTCGCCACCCAACAACGTTGGAGTTTCTGTTTCAGTCTCTCCACTTGATAAACAAACAGAACCCATCTACAAACACAGAAGCCAAACACTGATTCAAAGTTCTAACGTGGGAGGAGTCAAGAAGTTTAATGGGGTTCACAAACGTTACGACAGTGACAAACCGAGTGTTGTGGTACATGAACCTGAGTTGAAGAAACAAAATTTCGAGCAAAACCCAGATAGAGATAAGAGAGAAAACAGCAGGGTTGATTCCAGAATCTTGAATAAAAGAGATGTTGGCGTTAAATTTGGAGTGGATGTGAATGGGAAAGTGCATGCCAAGTGTTCGACGAAATGGGCCAATTATGGAGGTTGTATTCCTTCAATGTTGCAGGCTTTGGATACGATTAAAGATTTGGATGAGGCTTTTCAGCCATGGGCGGATACGCTTAGTAACAAAGAAAGAAGCATTATTTTGAAAGAGCAGTCGAGTTGGGAGAGAGCTTTGGAGATTTTTGAGTGGTTTAAGAGGAAAGGATGTTATGAGTTGAATGTGATTCATTACAATATCATGCTTAGGATTCTAGGCAAAGCTCGGAAGTGGAGTTATGTCGAGAGTTTGTGGGATGAGATGGGTATTAAAGGGATTGCACCAATTAATTCTACTTATGGTACTTTGATTGATGTTTATAGCAAAGGCGGGCGTAAGGAAGAGGCGGTTTCTTGGCTTGAAAGAATGAAGCGACTAGAGATGGAACCCGATGAGGTGACAATGGGGATTGTCGTGCAAATGTACAAGAAAGCCGGAGAGTTTCAAAAGGCAGAGGAGTTTTTTAAGAAGTGGTCATCTAGAGAATCTTTAAAGCATGAAGCTACTATAAAACCAATGATTGGTAGAGTAAAAAGGGGTTCACAAACACATGTTTGTTTGAGCTCGTATACATATAATACATTGATCGATACATATGGGAAGGCAGGGCAACTTAAAGAGGCGTCTGAAATTCTTATTCAGATGCTCAGAGAAGGGATTGTCCCAAACACAGTGACTTTTAATACGATGATACATATTTGTGGAAACCATGACCAGCTAGGAGAAGTGGCTTTATTGATGAAGAAGATGGAGGAGCTTAAATGTCCACCTGACACCAGAACATATAATATTCTCATATCCCTCCATGCTAAGCATGATGATATAGCCACGGCAGCGAGCTACTTTTCAAAGATGAAACAGGCCTGCCTTGAACCAGATCCAGTGAGTTATCGCACCCTTTTGTATGCCTACTCAATAAGGCATATGGTTTCCGAAGCTGAAGAACTCATATCAGAGATGGATGGAAGGGGTCTTGAGACTGATGAATACACCCAGTCAGCTCTGACTAGAATGTACATTGAGGCTGGGATGTTGGAGAAATCATGGTTATGGTTCAGAAGGTTTCATCTTGCTGGGAATTTGAGTTCTGAGGGCTATTCTGCAAACATTGATGCATATGGGGAGCGGGGGCATGTTTTGGAAGCTGAGAGAGCTTTCATTTGTTGTCAAGAAGCAAAGAAGTTGACTGTTCATGAGTACAATGTGATGATAAAGGCATATGGAATAGGAAAGAACTATGATAAGGCATGCCAGTTATTTGACAGCATGAAGAGTCATGGTGTAGTTCCTGATAACTGTAGCTATAATTCTCTCATACAGATTTTGGCTGGTGCTGACTTACCGCACATGGCAAGACCCTATCTGAGAATGATGCAGGAGGCAGAATTGGTCAGTGATTGCATCCCTTATTGCGCTGTGATCTCAAGTTTTGTGAAGCTGGGGCATTTGGAAATGGCGGAGGGACTATATAAGGAAATGATTCAATTTAATGTGGAGCCTGACGTTGTGGTTTACGGTGTGTTGATAAATGCTTTTGCAGATGTTGGAAGTGTTAAAGAAGCTGTCACTTATTTTGATGCAATGAAATCCGCTGGATTGTCTGCAAATGCTGTTATATACAACTCCTTGATTAAGCTTTATACCAAAGTTGGTTATTTTAAAGAAGCACAAGAAACTTACGAACTTATTCAATCATTGGAGGTGCATCCTGATGTTTATACTTCAAATTGTATGCTTGATCTCTACAGTGAACGATCTATGGTTAGGCAAGCGGAAGAGCTTTTTGAGAACTTGAAGAGAATTGGGGATGCAAATGAATTTACATATGCGATGATGCTGATCATGTATAAGAGAAATGGTAGGTTTGAAGAGGCCACTCGCATTGCAAAACAGATGAGGGAATTGGGACTTATAACTGATTTATTGAGTTATAATAATGTGATAGGTTTGTATGCATTGGATGGGAGATACAAGGACGTGCTTGGAACTTTTAAGGAAATGATCGATGCTGCCATTCATCCTGATGATTGTACTTTCAAATCGCTGGGAGCTGTTCTCATGAAACGTGGAGTTCCAAAGCGGGCTGTCAAAAAACTGGAAATAACAAGGAAGAAGGATGCTGAGAGTGGTTTGCAGGCTTGGATGTCAACACTCTCATCTGTAGTTGGAGTATATGAAGACGACGAAGATGATGCTTAGGCAATTGGACTAACTTTTCTGCACAGAATCTCTGATTTTGTCGATGAAGTTGAAGCCACGAAACTAGTATATAATTTTGAGCGTAACTCCTTATTTTTGCATAGCTGTAAGTCGAATGAATAGTTTGCCTCCCTGGCAGTGTATTATTATCAGTTGTACATGATGTATCCGTTTGAAAAAGCTAGGGCTCGAGTCGAACGAGAAATGATTGTCTGAGTTACTCGAAATGTAAGATTTGCTAAATTGTAATGAACGTTTTGTAAATCAATTTGTATAATTCCTCTGCATCATATGAATGGAAAATATGCTAATTGTTTCCCTTAATTTATACAGTAGTATTCTCTTCTTTAACACTTGTAGAATGTGTCCACTGCTCCAATAATCACACACAACAGTGCATAACATCAACTTTTCTCAGCTGATGAAGACACAAATAACAGCTGCATGTGAAGCTATCTTTTTTTTTCTTTTCTTTTCTTTAAGTGTAGACTTATCTTCTTCTTCTACTTGAAGCTGTTTTTTGTTTTTGTTAAATGTTAGTTGTAAACTCAAACTTGTTTTTGTTTGCATACCCAATCAGTCATTGGTTGGCTCAGAAAATGAATAATGTCAAATCACCAAGCCTGATTAATAATAATTAATCAACACCTAACAAGTATTTTCTTCTAGGCTTCTAGAATCAGCATCTTCATCTTCCGGAACTGGAAGCATCTGTATCTTATATTTTATGGAATATTCTGCTGCACATCCAGAGATTTTGGACACAAAGGACTTATGTTCGGTTTGGCACCCAATTATTAATCAAAACAAGAAATTATTTATATAATGAAACTGAGAAAACAGAGATAGATGCACAACAAAACGATAGAGAAACAAACAGAAATTTCATTAAATTCAAAAATCAAAATCAATAAACTAAAATTTCTTTCCGATATACAAAATCAAATCCAACACAAAATCAGAAACCATTATCCTCCTATTTTACACTAAAAAAGGGAAGAAAAAAAATTTCATATACAAGACCATCAGCCCATAACTTATTATTTCCTCAAAAATCCAATAATCATCATCATCATATCACCATTTTTGTATTTGTCTTCACATCATCATCTCATTCACATCAGTTTTATGCCATGAGTGCACAATATCTTGAAGCCCCACCTGCAAATCTTCCCAATGAAGCTCTTCAAACTCCACCCCAACACCTCCACCACCACCGCCGCCACCAACCACCTTCAATTCCACCACCAACATGCCCGGCGCAATTTCCAGAATTTCAGCCAACAACATCACTCTCCCAAGCTTCCCCAACCCAACAACACCATTACTCTTCCCTTTCTCAACTTTGTAACCCATCTTCTCACCAATCTCTCTCACTCTCTCCACCACTCTCTCCACCTTCTCCGTCGTCGTAAACCTCTTCTCCTTCCTCTTCTGTACCTCAAAAAGCCCTGATAAATCCAGCCCTGAAGACAACGATATTATATCAAACGCATTCAATGGAACCATCCCTGAAACATTGTCCAATTTACCATCTATAATTTTTTCTAAATTTGTTTCAAGAAAACTGTTGCTTTCTTGTTCTTGCTTCAGCTGCAATAATTTCTTGAACCAGGATTGATCCATCACAGCTTCTATGCTCATTCTAGTATTCGGGTTCGGGTCAAGTAGCTGGAAAATAATGGATCTTGCCTGTCTAGAAATCCAAGAAGGGAATTTATACTCTCTTTTCTGGATCTTCTTGTACATGATTACAAGATTACTATCATCAAATGGTAAATAACCTGCCAACAAAACATATAATATCACCCCACAAGACCAAGCGTCGGCTTTTGCGCCGTCGTATCCCCGCCGGCAGACCACCTCCGGAGCTGTGTACGCCGGAGTCCCGCACGCTGTGTGCAGCAACCCGTCTTTGAGCTGCTCCGGCAGAGCCGACAACCCGAAATCGGAGACTTTCAAGTTACCGTTTGGGTCGAGGAGGAGGTTCTGGGGTTTCACGTCGCGGTGGGCGACGCCGTTTTGGTGGCAGAAATGGAGGGCGGAGACGAGTTGCTGGAAGTAGCGGCGGGCGGCGGACTCGGTGAGGCGGCCGCGTCGCAAGACTTTAGCGAAGAGCTCGCCGCCGGAGGCGTATTCCATGACAAGGTAGATCTTGGATTTTGTAGCCATGACTTCGTGGATTTTGAGGACGTTGGGGTGGTGTTGAAGCCGACGCATGGCTGCAACTTCTCTGACTATCAAAGACTCCATTGCAGGATTCAAACTCTTGTCTTTCTTGATGATTTTAACAGCCACCACAGAGCCGTCGGCGATAGAACGGGCCTGGTGGACCTTGGCGAAGCTGCCGCGACCCAGAAGGCGACCCATTTGGTATTTGTTAAGGAGGAGGGTGGAGGCGGTTTGTGGTTGTGGTGGAGGAGGCGGCGGAGGAGGAGGCGGCGGTGCTGCTCCTGGTACCATGGTTGGTGGAGGGTGTGAGAGCTAGGGTTGGAGAAAATCAACCAGTAACAACAGCACAAGGAAACCTGCACAGGAAAGAAGTTCTACTTTTTTTGGTTTTATAGAGTATAACTCTCTGTGTGTGTGCGCGTTGTGTTGTATTTTAGTTGTGTTCTGCCTGTCAATACTCAATAGTTCCAATGTAAGACGTTTTCTTTTTTGTGTTTCCACTTTTGCCCTTCTATTTTTTATTTATGCAAATTTTGTTTTGTCTTTCTTTTTGGCCACACATAATTAGGTTATTAAGTTCTCCACTAATAGATTATTTACTGTTTTTGATTTTTTTTTTTTTATTATTTACAACAATGGCCGGGACTCTACGAGAATTGGACTCTACTAGCATAGCCCGAACAACTACTTCCACAAGGAGGGGAGGGCACCCACACAAAAGGTGGGTCAAAGAATGAAATTGTATATATATACACATGCCGAGCGTTGAACAGTGGTGGTGGAATCTCCAATTAAAGAGTCACACCATATTGGTAAGAGGTCATAGGCTTAACTTATTTATTTTTATTTTTTTCAGAGTAAACATCCTGAAAACAGTTACAAACCAGGAAAGATACAAGAGGGATTGGTGTCCCTCCAAACAATCTCTTCACCGGAAGAGAAAGCAAGATTAGCCAGATTATAGGCTAGGACATTGTTTAACTTGGGAATAGCTTGACAAATACAACCACCCATCTCATTGCATATGGATTTAATATCATAAATAGGGAACATGGCATCACCTAAATTTGAAGTGTTAGAATTAACCATTGATGCAGCTGAAGAAGCATCCATTTCAGCATAATTAACAACCATGTTGTTTCTTTTAACGAGCAGCAGACCTTCTCTAAGCGTCATCAGTTCCCCTAGTTCAACCGAAGGTTTGCTAATAATTTACTTCGAAATAGCAACTACCACTTTACCAGAGGAGTCTCGAATAGCAGTCCCAATGCCTATGAAGTCCTTCCCATTTCTCACAGACACATTTGAATTTAGCTTGAAGCATTATGAAGGGGGAGCAATCCACTCCCTGGGAGTCACAACCGAAGTCTTCTGAAACGTGGATAAAGCACTGTAAGTATTCTGAAATTCCAGAAGGAATTCACTAGAGGTTTCAATTATTTCCATAGCACTTTTGCCTTGGCCTCTGATCAAAACAGAATTACGATAATTCCAAAGGTTCCATAATAAAACACAAACAAAGCTAAAATCCTTTGTTTTCAATCGATTAAATAAACCAACAACAATTTCATTGCTAGGAAAATTTCAAGAATCAGATAGCAAATTAAAGTAAAGAGAGCAATGCCATACCTTAAGACTCTCAGGACACCAAAAAAGTGCATGGCTAACGGTCTCAAGTTGTTTTTTACACCTAAAGTAGATATAATGCTCTGATATTTTCCTTTTCTAGAGATTGTGGAGACAAGGGATAGCATCATGATAGACTCTCCAAATGAACATTTTGATTTTAGAAGGAATGTTAATGTGCCAAAGGTCTTTCCACCATTTTTGGAGGTTAGAAGGAGAAGAAGGAGAATCTTTAAGGAAAGAATTCAAGGCTAACCAATAACCAGATTTCACTGTATACAACCCATTCCTGTCATAATGCCATGAAAGGTAATCCTTTCCACCCCTCATGCTGATTAGGATTGAGATGATAGCTTCTTTGTCCATTGGGAGTAGAATAGAATCCATCTTAGCAGTATCCCAGCAATGCCTCTCATCATCAATTAAATCAGAGACTCTCAAGTCCAAATTGGATATTCTGCTAACTGGTTTAAAAAATAAAGGTCTTGGAATCCATGGGTCTAAGAATACATTGATACTGGTCCCATCTCCTACCCGCCAATGTAACTATTTTAATAGTAATTCCTTACCCCACATTATGCTTCTCCACACGTGAGAACATCCTGGTTTAATAGAACAATGAAGAAAGTCAGAGTTTCTAAAGTACTTACTTTTGAATAATCTGGATGTGAGGGAATCCGGATTCTTCAGTAGTCTCCAAGCTTGCTTAGCTAAGAGAGACCAGTTAAAAAGATGTAAATCTTTGAATCCCAAGCCTCCCATAAATTTCGGTCTGCAAAGATATTCCCATTTCCTCCAATTTATCTTCCTCTCTCCCTTTGTAGTGCCCCACCAAAATTTAGAGATCATAGAACTCAGTTCTTTGCACAGGCCAACCGGGAGCTTGAAAATGCTCATCATGTATGTTGGTACTGCCTGAGCAACCACTTTGATGAGGATTTCCTTACCCCCAAGAGAAAATTGGTTACTTTTCCATTCTTGAATGCGTTGTCTCACTTTCTTTCGGATTTCCTGAAAGGCCTTTCTTTTATTCCTCCCTACCAATGTTGGAAGTCCTAGATATTTATCATGGCAATACCCTGGATGGACTCCAAGAATGTCCTGGATATTTTTCTTTAAGTTGGTGTTAACATTTGGACTAAATGTTATACTTGATTTCTGAAAGTTCACTTGTTGACCAGATGCTTTTCCATAAGTACCAAGCAAGTTTTTGATACAGTAACAACTTTCCACAGATGCCCTGCAAAATAGTAAACTGTCATCTGCAAAAAATAGGTGACTAATCATAGGGATGCCTTTTGCACACCTTATTCTAAGAATTTTGCCTCTTCTATCAAGAGATTTTAGAAGACTTGATAACGCCTCAGCACATAAAAGAAAGAGATAAGGCGAGAGAGGGCATCCCTGCTGGAGTCCCCTGGTAGGAACCACGCTACCCACCACCTCACCATTAAGTATACCTCACCATTAAGCATGAATGATAAAGTAGAAGTAGAGATGCATTTTATAACAAGGTCTATCCACCTTCTAGGAAACTCCATTTTCCCTATGATCGCTTTTAGAAAGCTCCACTCAACTCGATCATAGGTTTTGCTCATATCCAGCTTTAAAGCCATTTGCCTCATACTACCCTTTTTACGTTTATTGATTGAGTAGAGGATTTCAAATGAGGCCAGAATATTATCGAAGATAAAACGCCCTGGCACAAAGGCTGATTGATTGTGAGATATAACAGTGGGTAAACACTGCTTCAGTCTGTTTGCTAGGACTTTCGAGACCACCTTATAGACTACACTACACAACGAGATAGGCCTGAACTCTTGAATACAACATGGGGATCTAGTTTTGGGAATTAGAACCACATTGATTTTATTGAAGTCCTATAATGAATTCCCTTCATTAAACACCTTGAGGCAAATTTGAGTGATTTCGTTGCCAACAATCGACCAGAATTTTTGAAAGAAAATGGCTTGGAATCCATTTAGTCCCGGAGCTTTGGTTAGACCCATCTCAAAAATAGCATTCTTAATTTCTTCAGCACTAAAAGCCATTTCTAAACTTTTTTCAGAGGAATTGAGCTTAGCTTCAATATTGGTGGTAGCATTATTAATAACTCGATTTCCAGGATTGGATGAACATAATAGAGTAGTGAAATACCTGCATATATGTCTAGCAATATCCTCCTTAGATTCAAGGTATGTACCCTCTTCATCAACCAAGCCAGTAATTTTGTTTTTTCTTCTTCTAGCAGTTGCACTAGCATGGAAAAACTTAGTATTCCGGTCCCCATCGATCATCCAGTCAACTCTGGATCTTTGAAGCCAATATATCTCTTCCTTAGCAAGTAGGCCATCCAAATCTCTTTCTTTTCGTTTGATCTCCTGTATAACACCTACATCATCGACTTTCTTGTATAATTCCTCAATAGATTTCTAGGCTTTAGTAATTGAATTCTGAAGCGATCCAAATCTTTCCTTACTCCATCCTGACAGTTTCACATCGCACCAATTAAGCTTTGATCGGAGATCTGAAGCTGAATGTGACAATCCTTTTTCATGCCAAGCCCCTGTGATAACACTTTTTAATTCTTCTTCTTTTAGCCAAAATGGCTCAAATCGAAACGGCTTATTGTAATTCTTTTCTAAACAGGAGTCCCTTCCAAACTTTAACAAGAGAGGGCGATGATCAGAACCGAAAAAATCAAGATGATCAACTTTAATGTCTAAGAAGGTGTCCAGCCAATTTTGATCAACTAAGATCCTATCCAGCCTTTCTTGGACATTCCTCTCCTATTATTCCAAGTGAAAGTAGGTCTGGTAAAGCCCAGATCAATCAATCCACATTCATCAATTGCTTGCCAAAAGTTCCTCATTCTTGAAGTCACCTTATCGGAACCACCCACATTTTCTTTAACAGAAAGGATTTCACTGAAGTCGCCTCCACACACCCATGAAAGTGTGTCAACTATTCGAAGTCTTCGAAGTAAATCCCAAGATGATTTCCTAAGTTAAGGATCCGGGTTACCATAAAAGCCAGAAAATCTCTATAGAAACCCATCCTGCATTCTGATCCTAACATCTATGTAACCCGTTGAGAATGAAAGGACCGTCACATTTGTATCTTCAGACCACAAAAGCAGGAGACCCCCGCTTCTTCCTTTGCTACTGACATTAAAACCTCCCTTGAATCCCAACATGTTCTTTATTTTATCAACCTTACAAACTTGAAGTTTTGTTTCGGACAAGAAAACCCAATTTGGGGATACCTTATTGAGGAGCCTTTTCAAGGCTCCGAACGTGCAGGGATTCCTCAGACCCCGCACGTTCCAGCATATGTCTATCATTTCTCTCGGCGAGCCTGAATTTCAGGCTTTGCTGAAATTAAAGTATTATCCAACAACGTGGAAGACTTCAATTTTTTAGCCTCTGTGACCTCCTCAATTAGATCGGATGTATTCTTCCTTTTAGTATCTTTGCAATCTTATCCATTTTGTTGAACATTGCACAGGGATCCTCTAGCCACGCGTTTCCATCTTCTAACACTCTTCTTCTCAGAATTGCCTGGATCCTTCCCTCTCTCCCTCCATTTGGTTACAGTTACCCAGTTCCTTATTTGCTAAAGGCTCCTCAAGATAAATCTCAACCTCTTCCATAGCAACCATGTCTCCGCCTGGCACCTTTTCTATACCCTTATCTATATTCTTCTGAACTTGATTATCGGTAATAATATCAGTGACTAGGGGAGGACTTGTTAGATAGGTACCTTTATTTTTTGATACTTCACACCTTTCCTCTATTGGCATAATATCATTCTTTTCTCTATTGTTCGGCTTCCCCACAAATCCCCCACTTTCTTCTCGGGAAACATTGCTAGTGTAGTTATGATCAATTCGAATAACATCACCCACTTTTGTAGAGCCATCAGTCATTGAGGTAAATTTGCCACCAATCTGTTCTAAAGAGCTATTCCCCGTTTGCTTCTGATTCTTCAATTTTCCCATCTCTAATCCAGATGCTCTCATCCACGCTCCATATTTGGTTGATGTTCCTTCTAAAGCCTCTGCCCTGGCGTCATCATCAGGACATTCTCTTAGAACATGTCCAATTTTACCACAGGCAAAGCAAAATTCGAGAAGCCTCTCGTATATCAATGGTGCCACCATAACCCTTTCAGACTCATCCACTGCCAGCTTAATGAATCTTTTAAGGGGCTTATTTATCTCAATTCGCACTTTGACACGCAAATATTTGCCTCTGCATTCCTTAGCTTCAGTTGGAATTTCTATTACATGGCCTATTTCCTCAGCAATTGACTTTGCTGCTCTACGATTCATATACATCAAAGGTAGATTGTGGATTTGAATCCACATTTCTATCTTGTTAAAAGACAAATTTGACAGTTCACCAGCTCCTAGAGGTTTCTCTAGCACAATAAGGTGGTTATCAAAATGCCATGAACCCCTCTTCCATATAGCATTGCGATCTTCCATTTTATTAAAGAAGAACATAAATATATTATCTGCAATTACTTCAATTTCAACTTGGCAAAATGGATTCCATAGCTGATCAATCACCTTTATGAAAGCCTATCTATTAATTTTCTTTCATGAGAGAACTTTCCCAATTAAGCAGTGAGAGACATTAACCTTACCTTCTTGACGAACCTCCTCACTGAGACGAACTACTTGCCCTTCATCAAATAGTGAGAGCTTCTCACATAGCTTGACAATCTCTGATGTTCCCATAATCTCTGCGATGTGTATAAACCCACACTCTGACACAGTAAAGCTGATCTGAGAATAAAGTGTGTTGTTCTCGCCATCAACAATTGCCTTAATCCCTAATAGACTCGTTGCCTTTCGAACACTGTTACTTCCACGATCGTTTCCCTTCAGAAGGAGAGAACTTTCGAGAAGACTTTTTTTTTAACTTATTTTAAAAAAAAACTACTACAAATGGGGTGGTTTTGAGTGAGCGACACCACTCAAATTCTCGAAGTTAACGGTGCAATTACTAGAGACATATTAATGAATTGTTACCGATATCGTTTCGCTATTTATTATAACATATATATACATATAGTTAATTACCAGACCTAATTAACCAAATTTTGATAAATTGATAATATTTATTATAAGGACTCAAATCAACTGTCAAATTTTGGTGTCCCAATTTGTGTCAAACCAATCAAATTGGGACATGTGTGCACATATATGGATTTTTTTCTCCATAAATATGCTATAAATGTGCACACATATTCCAATTTGATTGGTTGAACAATTCCTCATAATGACAATTGATTGTCATTATTATCAAATGACATAATTGTCTTAAAATCTTATATAATAATCAATGCATAAATAACTCATATGAGTTTTAAAATCACTCACACCATCTCATGTCATTTATAGGGGTATTTTGGACATTTGAATGTTTTTACCCTTGTCAATTAGTAGTTAACGGAAGAGACTTAACGGCAAGGGATGTATGTGCAACATTTTTGAAAGGTCAAGGGAAGTTAGTGTTTATATGACTAAAACTGTCATATCTGTGTCATTTTTTCAAACCTCAGGGGATGTTTGTGCAATTTCCCCTTACTATAGGTAGATATTTTGTTGAGATTAATTTAATTAATTAATAATGCACTTTAATTGTAGCTTCCATTTTCCGAGTCAAAATCACTTTTGCTTTCATTCACTCAACTTGCTTTTTTCCATGAACAATTTGCAGTACTGCTGTTATGAAAAGCACTTCCACTAACAATTAAGACTGTAATGCCAAAGATATTTTTTTTATTAAGTGCCGACAAATAAAAAACATAAACAATCAGAATATATTATCATCATATTTTCGAAAGTGAAATTGAAATTCAAAGAATTAAAAAAAGCTGATAATATATAACGTACCCACTTATAATATTAATTAACTTGAAAGATTTTCCATTATTTTTCTATAATCCCACTCGATTAACTAAAGAGACTTTTTCATACAAATTAATCGTCGTGTTGTATGACGATCGAACTGGAATATGCAAAAACATGATCTGATGATGTGATTGATAATCAATCATATCATGAATCATGATCGTTAATCATCTATTAACTGGCTAGCACTACGCCAAACATATATACAATGTCCTTAATTAATTAATTAATATTCTTGATGTTTATTTTATTTTATCATCAATAATTAATCCACCATTTTTGTGTGCAGTCAAAAAGATGGCAACTTCTAGGAATAATCCATCAAGTCCACCTTCATATGTTTTGAGTGATTTGAGTCTTCGCTCACGGATACTGGTTTGCAATTTGCATTTTACAGCTTGCATGAATGCTTTTCATCTTCACCACCGTCAAATTTCACGAGATCAATTGGACAAATCAAATAGTCAATGACATTTGAATCTTTCGACCAAGTTAAACTATTTGGAGTTTACTGAAAGATAAAAGATTGAAAATATTGAAGTAAACAAAAAATAAGTTCTAAAAATACTACTGTTTAAGATGAATTTGGAGTTGAGTATCTAATAGCCAGATCTTAAACTCGTTGTTCGTCGGTAACTTTTACAACCAATGAGCAAGCAAGTTATAGGACAGTCAACGATGAGTTGGTGACATTGGTGAACACTCTACAATGCCAAAGTCGATAATAATCCAAATGTTAATCACCTCATAGCTAAATTATTTCACCGTAAGTTTTATTATATGATCTTTCTTATCTATTCTACTTGTTTGAAGTGTTTTTATAAATTCATTTCTGACTCGTTATTGTATAGTCGTTTGTGTTTGAGGTGTGGATTTTGGACAACACTTGTCTGCTTTGCGGTGATAAGTGCTACTCTACATTCTAATGAAATGGCACATCCTTTTTCTGCCTCCAAGGTTGTTTCTTTCCATGATTGATCCCTACTTTAGATGAGCCATCCATCCGTAAGGATTTCTCCGATCCTTCTAGCTAACTCGTATATGCAAAAAGGTTATTTGTCTTTCGATACTATTTTATCAAGTGTTCTTGGCAGTATAGTAATATTGCCACATGTCATGATATGAGAATTGATTTCTTTAATATTACTTTATTTATTAATGATGACAACATCTACAAATCAGTCCTACATTTTCATCTTCCCCCCGTTTCACAAACTCTAAACATCCTTATTTTTTTATTATTAAAACAAATTTTGATGCAACGTAAAACAATTTGCAATTAAAAGCAAACAATTCAGAAGTAAAGTTTTTAATTAGTTCTGAACGTGCAAACAAATTAAACCTTTAATTAAATTTTAAAAAAAATATTGTAATTTTCAAATAAAATGGTTTATCTTTAGAAATTTAATTTCTACCGGTAAAGTATATATATATTTTTTAAATAGCATAAAAGATAAAATAGAATGTAAATATATAATCTATAAAATAAAATAAAAACATCCAAGTCATTTCAATAAAGATGGAGGGTATTTAGGTAATTGATGTGACATTGAAGTGACTTTGATCATCCGCCACCGGAATTGTTTTGTGGCACGTTGGAGTTGGCTCAGGAGACAGAAAGCGTGGCCTACAATGTGTCAATGTCTCACTCTTAAGTCATATGATTTGGATTTTGGAGGTTGTTGCTTCACTACTTGGATGAGTTGTACGGCTATGGACGTGCCATGTCATTAAAATAGGTGACTTGTATTTACATATGGGACCCGCAATACACGTCAGAGAAAAAAAAAATATATCTTAAAAACCATTTCCGCAATAAATCGATCACGCGTGCTCAAGCGGTTTCAAAACAATATTTAATAATTGAGGAGGTAGTAAGAGGACTTAGAGGAGAGTATACTTTTTATTTATTTATTTTTATTTTATTTTATTTTTTATTTATATTTATATTTATTTATTTATTTATGGACAATATTGTGTGTATTTTTTTTTTTAATTGACAATATTGTGTGTATTTTGGGATTTGTTACTAATACGGTTTGGATTATAAGTTTACAATTCTCATGATTGGAAATAAATTTCCCATCATTTTACGGCTAAATATAAGATTGTATTCACAGTTCTAAAAGTAGAGCTTCACTTTAAAGTCTCTACCATCAAGTCAAGAGACTCTAGTGGAGGAAGATAGGGTTGCAACTTGTGATCGAGTGAATTTCGAATCATACATAAATTAAAAGTGATGTTAGATATCACAACTATTTCAACACTATACATATGTCATATGAGGTGTTAATTGGTGAGTGGATACATAGATAAATGAGATAAATCATTATTAATGTTCATCCACTCATCTATTAACATATCATGTGTCATATGTGTTATATGTGTTATATCGAAATAGTTGCGTTGACTATCATTATTCGTATATTTATTTATATTATTTTATATCAAAACGGTCCCACATCATTTAGTTGTTCACTCATTATTTTTGTTTCATAGCAGGAGTGTGGTCCCCTCTAGGCATATAGCACACCTTGAATTGGTTTATATTTTTATATTTTGGTTGATTTTTAAGTTTCTATTTTATTTGACTAATTTTGAACTTATCTACAGTTACAAATCAGTACTAGTTCAAAATAAAAAATAAAAAATAAAAAATAGTGACAAATAAATACTAGTCAACAAGCATGCACGTTTTCATATATAAATTAATTTTCTTTCTTTTTTTCTGCACACATGTATTAGGTTTGTCCATATATTTTGTTGTTTAATGGACTCTCAATATTAAAATTTGATGAATTATCTCCACACAATTGAATCCATCTCACCTAGCCACTCAATGGGACAATACCTCAAAAGTTAATTTTAAAACTTTATTAAAAGATTAAAACATGTATGCTAAAAAAAAAAAAAAAAAAAAAACTATATTTTAGCAAATGGATTAAATAAATTCTTATATGTTAGGGTGGATTATTTGAAATGTTATAAACAGATATATTATAAATGTACTATGTTATTTTTTAATAAATTTTTAATGCATTATATCTTTAACATAAATATATCTTCAAACCAATATGTGATAGACTTTTCACATAATAATAATAATAATAATAATAATAATAATAATAATATGATAATTGAAAGGTTCTCTGTTTTTAAATTCTTTTTCTTCCATTTCTCCACTCAATTCCCATATCAAAGAAATTCTTCGAGGGACAAAGCGAGCTTAATAATAAGCAAAGGTCAATTAAAATTTTAAAATAGAGAAATATGTGGTTTCTTGGTGGCAGCATCCTTTTATTTATAAAATATATAATCAAGACACACTTTAAATTGTGTGTGGACTTTAAATTGTGTGTGGATATAGTTTAATGATAGCCACATCTTTAACGGTGGTTAGAAGTTGTAAATTTAAATTCCTCTTCTCAAGTCAAAAATAATGTATTTTTGAATTTTTAAATAATGTTATATCAGCATTTTTATTTATTATAGATCCGTTTAATTTTTTTTCTTTTTTCTTTTTAGAGAAACACATATTCACATCTCTAGTAAGTATATATATTGATGGGAAGTGTTATAAATCTTAGTCAGCGTTTCTTATTAGGATTTCTAGAAGAATTTTTAGAATTAGAAACTCAACTTCATGTTATAATTTTTTATCTATCTATTTTATGTGACACTCAATTTTCTTTAAATATATATTTACATCGAAGATGCTCTAATTTATTTTAATTTTATGCAACATTAGCATTACTTTAGGTAATTAAATAAAGTATGATAACAATTGTAAACTTGATACGGCATGATTAGGAGTTAGGACTCCCTTGTCTTTTAGTCGAAAAAGATACGCGAATATGCTTTTACCAATTTTATGGAGGGTTCATTTTCAGCCACTAAAAGGAGGGCATTAAATTTCAAATTCATACAAAAGTTTTGTGCCTTGGCTTTTTATGTAGAAATTTTTTTTTGAACATTTATGTAGATTTTCTTAACACAACATCTTCTAAAAAAAAAAAAAAACATGATTAAGACTTGTTGTGTTTGAGGTCTAAGGTTAAGTCAACAAGGCCTATGAAGATTATCATATTAATCTTTTATTTACTTTTTACTTTCTTTAACTACTACAATTAGAGGATAAGAAAGACATGATTCAAACTCATAATTTTATTGATGTAAGTGTGAAGAATATACCGACAAATCTACCTTATCCGGCTATTTATTATAATTTAGGATGCGAAGAGGTGCACATGCACGCACACCCATGACCCTTGCAAGTCACCTAATAGTTTCGTTGGTGTCAATCTTATCTAGTTCCTTTATGTTGGTTTCTATCGTTTGTATGTTACTACTTCAATAATAATAAATGATAAATGTTAAACAAATAAATTAATTATTATATATTAGGATGGATTATTTGAAATGTTATAAACATATTTATTATAAATTCTCTTTATAAATGTATTATATTATTTTTGTAATAAAGTTATGCTACATTGTATCCTTAACATAAATATATCTTCAAACCACTATGTGATAGGAGGTTTCCTTTATATGATATGTTGCTCCATATATATATAAAATATAAAATATAAAATATAAAATCAATAAACACTTGGTAGGTAGTCACTAGTCACACTTGTCAAAATTGGTTGGAATCCTCCCTCTTAAGTAAAAAAATAAAATAAATAAACAATCTTACAATCCCAATTAAGTTACTTTAATTTTATGCAACATTTGTATTAACGTACGGAGGTAATTAAATAACGTATAAGAACAATTATAAATTTGATCCGATATGATTAGGACTGTCTTGTCTTTTAATCAAGGAAGATCCATGGATATCTTTTACCCATTTTGTGGCATTGAATATTCTATTCATACAAAAGTTTTGTGCCTTGGCATTTTATGTAGATTTTCTTAACACAACATATTTCTAACTTCTAAGAGACATAAACATGATTAGGAATTGTTGTATTTGAGGTGCAAGGCTAAGTCAATTTCGCCTATAATCTTATTGACGTGTCATTAAGATGTGAAAAGTATACCGTATCTCGTTAATCAAATGATATCTCTTGTTAATTACATATTGATATTACCTTTATTATATTTATGTAAATCTTATCTTCATTTTCATTTTTTTAATTTTATTTTAAGAGAACGAGACTCAACTCTAACACACATATTCGAATATCACAATATTTATTTATCAATACGTGGAGGGAGTTTTCTCCATTGTATTATGTGAGTAGATTTTTATACGGCACATCCGGTGTTTAATCTTAATAGATTCCTGATTATTGGTGTTAGATATAAAAAAAAAAAAAAAAAAAAATAGTACGAAAACATACTCAAATACACAAATGAATCGTACGTATGGTATGACTTAAGTTGTATAAGTAATTTATGATATTAATAGATAAGGTCATGAAGAAAAATAAAATGTCTCATCAAGAAACATTTAACTAATGTAAAATTCACAACAGGACAAAAAGAAAATGTTAAATTAAACTTGAACCAAACCATTGATTCCTATTCACTAGAGGCCAATAAGGTAGCTCAAGAAGCCAAAATTAACAAATGTACAGAGATTAAAAAAATCGGTAGATTGGATGCATTAGTTTACCTCTCAAATAATTAGATTAAAATTAAAACAAGTTGCCATTATTGGTAATAGTATATAGTTTAAAGCTAGCCTAGAAATTTTCACCACCAAAGGTAGACTTATTGACCAATGACAAGATACATCATTAGAACCCAACATGCCTTGTTGGATCAACTAGAAAGAGAGTATTAGATTTGCATATATAATTAATTATATATAAATATCATCATTAGACAATTAATTATTTTTAAAGCAACAAATTTCAATTTAATCTAGCTATGTACACCCATCTACCCACTAAGCAAATATTAGTTTGATAAAGCTAAGAAGAAGAAGAAGAAGAAGATAGCAACTTCTTAACTTAAAATATTTGAAGGTTTGAACTTTGAAGAACCAAAAGCAGCATGTTTTGACTACCCTGATTCGTCACTGGTCACCTAATGAGCAGAGATACAAATGGTGGCAACCGGTAAGTGGTAACCGGTAATAATATATGGAAAATACTCGGGTCAAATCAGTACCAAGATACTGACCCTACTAATAGGGTATTGCCTTATGACTTGTATTCTTTGTAAAAAAGCTATGTAGCAACACCCCGTTTGAAGGGTCGGTACCCACTGTCCATAATATATCTGTATTGGACTTAAAAGTCTTAAATTAATCACATGAGATTTGAGAGCTTGATTTGGGTTTATCAAGATAACCTATATAATTGATCTACTTGCAGGTGCATACGGACAATTCATGTGGATTAAAATGGCCTGGCTCTTCATTGCATGAAAGAACAGCCAATGACTGAAGGCAAGCTTACCCATATTGGATTAAGGATTCGTTTGGTGCGCCGTATTGTATTGTGTATTAGGAGTTTAATACAGTGTTTGATTTGTTTTACACTGTTCATTGTATTGTATTAACTAGTACATTTTAATTGATCTAATACGATGGATGTCGTATTAGTTAATATCATACTTTTATCCGAATATCCTGATGTTTTACATATTTTGGAGAAAACTGATATCAATGTATTTTGTATTTTGAGGATTTTGACTATAACGGTAGGAAGACCTCTCTCGATTATGAGAGTTGCAATCTAAAATGTGTATTTATAGTATTTGATTTAGACAAGCTATAATAGAATTCCGAATCTGCAGCCCTATAAACAAAAGAAAACAAAAAGCCTATTTCCCATCTTAAATCCAAGGTGCTAACGTGCACAGTAGCCCAACTTGGATCGCCACGTATAGTGATGACAATTGAAAATTGATAAATATACCCCATTAATTGAGTGGGGTGCATTTAGTAGTCCTCTATTCATATCCGGCATTTTTTAAAAGTGCCAAAGGAAACCGACCCGGCCCGGCCCGTGGAGACAACCGCCATGGAGAATCCCAATTCCCCCAAATCACATTCACAGGCGAAGATATTATATACATTTTGTTTATTTTCTTAAAATAATTTGTGGAGAAGAAGAGAAAATGTCATCACTGGGAACATCGAAAGGGATTCTAGAGATCGCTAAATTCGGCTTATACGTCTCCGTTCCAATCTTTCTCATGTACACTTTCGCCAACAACACCAAGAATCTCCAGAAAATCATGGGAAATGTAACTCTCTCTCTCTCTCTCTCTCTCTCTCTCTCTCTCTATGTATATGTAATGTTTCCTTATTATGATTGAGTATCGATTATGGGTATTAGAAGTAGAAAATTATCCGAATCTAAAGCTCATTTACTGCCCCATATTGTAAATTAACTTGTTATTGATATATATATATATATATATATGTATATATATATTTTGGTTGTGCAATGTTTTCGTTTTCTCTTGTTTACTGTTGCATACTCATGAGTAGAGTTTTAAGGAAGAAATTGTTGGTTTTAGGTTTTTGAATGTTTGGGATCTTAATTGTATAATGTCTCCTTTTGAGTTGTCATAAACAATAAGTTGGAATCTTCATTTGGAGATTATGTTTTTAATGTGATTCCCTCTCTGAAAAATCTGGGCTTTAGAAAAGTGGAGACAGACTTTGGTTGTAGGAGGTGTGGTTTGGAGATTGAATCTTCTGAGCATGCTTTATGGTGGTGTGAGAAGGCTAAGGAAGTGTGGGCTGGGGCTGTGTTTTTTTGGGATGTGATTGTGAATTTCAAAGGGTTGGCTTGTTATGAGGTGTTAAGAGGAATCCATTCTTCAGTTAACAGAGAAGATCTAGCCTTTGTGTGTATGATTCTCTGGGGCATTTGGTTTACCCACAATGCTTTTATGCATGGAGGCAATGTGACAACTGCTGATATTATTCTAGGGTGGGTGTCAGATCTCCTGAGAGAGTTTCAGGATACCCAAAAAGCCTTGAAGACAAATCTCTACTCTGCTCCTAAGCCCCTTTCTGTGTGGGAATCTCCTGCTCCAGGTCTTTTAAAGCTGAATACTGATGTGGCTGTTCGAAATGGCAGAAATCTTATTGGAATAGGGGCTGTTATCAGAGATAATGGGGGTTTCGTGGTTGCAGCTTTGGCCAAGGTCATGGTTGGTAACTTTACTGCAGAGGTTGGTCATTGGTGAGTTCTTGGCTTTGAGGGAAGGCCTTGTGTTAGCTAAAAGAGTGGGTGTTTTTGTGAGTCTCGCGGAGGTTGATGCTTGTAATCTGGTCTCAGGTATTCAGGAGCCATCTGTCTTTGGGAGAGACTGGGTGGATCATTGGTGATATTAAAGCCCTGTAAAAGGAAGTCAGATTTTGCAAATGCCAGGCCATTTCTCGTGTGAGTAATGTTGTGGCACATAATCTGGCTTCCTTCGCTTTGTCCTCTAGAGAGGATCAGTTTTGGCAGAATGTTTCCTTGCTTGTAGTTTTGTTCTGTTTATCAAAAAATAAAAAAATAAATAATAGAGAAGGGTGTCATTATGATTTTCTCTTGATGAACATCTTGGTTTTGTCTAATTGTCAACTATGGCTTGCTTCGGCTTGGGAACTGACAGTAATTTAACCTCAAATGGGTTAGTTTCTGTTGTATCTTTTTTGGTTTAAGAGGAACATCAAAGGGGTTTTTCTTGTCAAGGTTATTCACTCTGATTGTGTTTTTGTATTTCCCTTGTATTCCATAGAGAGGGCTGTAATGGAGAAACTTCCATCAAGATGGACAAATGCCCTCTTGTTACCGTTTTCTATCATTTCTTTCTGCTATATATATATATATATATATATCTCTTGACTTTGTATCTGCCAAACTTTTTATTTGTTAAGGTCTTCCTCAAATGGTATTGGCATTCATGTGTATTAGGTCTTGCTAATTTTTATATTCAAATATTTAATTGAATTACCTTAGCTATTTGGCATATTCCTTTTATCCAACTTCCTAGGATATCTTGGATTTCTACAAGGCCATGATAACATCACCTAATGGGCATTTAAAGTTTTCTTTAGATATTCAGTGGACGATTATCGGGATTTGGGCAGAAGATAGGGTTCTGTGTGGTAGGACGCCTTATTATTTTTTTATGTAGGATTGTACTTAAGATCCATGCAAATACTTGGCTATATTAGATTATTAGGTCATTTGTTGTTCATTGGTAATAGTTTGACAATATGATGGGTTCGACTCAATAATGCCAGAAAGTTTATACTTTTTTTTTTCTTCCTTTAATCCTGTTTGAGAATAGTCAGAATAGATTAACTGGTTTACTAGGGCTCAACAGTCTATTGCTTCAGTACTGTTTTGCTATATTATACATATGAATCATCTCTTCTATTACGTTGTTGCTGGATTACTTTTTAACTGTAATTTATATATGGTTGAGGTGTTCTCTGATTCTCTCTATTAATAATTTTACTGTTGAAAGGTGCAATTCTTAAATGCTTCATGAAGTAAACTCATTTCTGAAGGCTTGGAGATGATTTTTCGAATGTATTTTGTTAAATTCAGAATTTGTAGTATTGCCTTAACTCTAAATAACTTGTGTTTCTTTTGTTTTGAAGCGATCCTACGTTGTGTATCCCCCAGAAGCACCAAGGCCTCCATCACCAGAGGAACTAAGGGAGATGGCTCGAGAACTAGCTCGCAAGAGGGACATGCATTAGATATATTCTCCTTGGAGTTGTAAGATACCATTTACCTTTAAGTTGTATTCTACACTAACTCTTGCAAAAATCAGTATGTATGTAACATGCAGAGTGATGAGCATTGTGGATTTTATTTCAGAAGCCAAATAAATGTCAGGTTTGGATAGTGTTTAAGAGTTGTCATCTCTGGTTGCTTGGGAGATACACATTCTTTTATCGGTAAGAGGATGCCTCCTTTCCCAGTTAAATATATGTGCAGTGGATCTCTTAAAACAAAACGGGTGTTTGTGCCTTGTGTTGCTGACGTAGAATCCTGTCATTGAGGAAGTTAATTGTGAAACATAAAAACAGTTGGAGAAGTGGTCAATGAAGTCGGTGGTTATCTGGCATTTTTTGTTTACAATGGAGTGAGTGGTGGAGCTTATGTAGTATATAAATGGCTATTGATGGATCAGTTTGAACTTTGGACAATTTTGATCTGTTGCAGAGTGAACTCAATAATGCATTGGTTTCTAAGCGCCTCTAATTTAGACTAAACTCAAATTATTATCACAATCTAATTTAACTTGATTGTTTCTGCCTCATAATTCATGTTGTTGTCCTAAAATGAGATACATTTAAGCTTTTATTTTCATTTCAAACGGGCCAGATATCAGATTTTTCTGTTTGAATTCTTCAAATATAAGAGATTTGAAAAGAACAAAAATCAAAGAATTCAAAACCCTATTTAATTCTTTTAAAATGTAGCACATTCTCTCCTAGTTTGGTGGTATGTACTTCTCCTTCCCTTATTGTAAGAGTAAATTTCACTCGTTTGTGAGAGTAGAAATCCGAATCCGCACAGTGCACGTACAGTTCTTAATTCTAAGTTCAAATGGGTCTAACTTTTGTGTGAAAAAAGAAAAGAAAATCCTGCCTCTACTCTCTACAAGTTCTACCATGTCATCTTATCTTCTGCTTCTTTTAACGGTCAATCCACTGTAACTTTACATTTTTCTTTTTGGTTGAAAAATGTCACTTTACAACATCTTTATTATATATTATAATAAGAAATAATGAATTTCCCAGAAAAATCAAGCAAGCAGCTTAGAGTCAATTATATTGATTGACTTGGGTTGACTTGTGAAATTTCGTGGGAACATTCAAACGTCGATTACCTCCTTTTTTTTTTTTTTTTTTTTTTTTTTTTTTGTTTCTAAAAAATAAAATATGGTGTGTAAACTAAATGGAAAGAGTGAAATCCAAGTCAAGGTTTCTGTAGAAATTTGTACGAAACCTTGACTTCAAAACAACGAGGACTGCATTAGTTTTCTACAGTTGTGCTTCAAGCACGATCTTTTCATCGTATGTTAACATGGTGCAAAAACTATGAAAATTGAAAAGAGACAAAGTTAATAAGAAGCACAAGCAATCGTCGTTGCTAATGCTGTTCTCCTCTCGTTTTCTGGGTATTTTGAGCTTCTTCTAGAGGTAACGTTTCTTTTTTTTTTTTTTTTTCTTTTTTTAATTTTGAGTTTCTTGCTTTGAATAATTGTGTTTAGTCTCTTGTTTGTTAAGTTTATTATGTAACTTATCTTGAGTGTTTAATAATGAGACAAACTGTTTGTTGTTTCTACATGATGACAAAATCATCATCAGTGAGCCAATTTGTTGTATAATGTTTAGTTTAATTGGTGGTGTTTTCTGCTTCATGGCTCTCAGATAATGAAGAATGAAAGAATTTTGAACATGGGTGTATGTATGTACATATGTTTACACCTTTTGTATGGAAATTAATGGAGTATATATTATTGTATTGTCTATCTTGATACTGGAAAAATGTGGTTTTGGGAGGTGATTCTCCTCTGCATATATCATTGCCTCTTCATTGAATAATTGAATTATAGTATTGTCTTTCTTCACCATCTATTGTATCTTGTAAATTGCAGTGCAACCTTTTTCTTTTCCTGTAAATTATGTCCTTTGCCGGTTCAATTTAGGGTTCTAGGTAATACGGATTAGATTTTGATTTTTTCTTTTCCCTCAAAGAAGTTTTTGCTTTTGCTTTGAACGGTGGACTATTTTGATAACATAAACAAACAAGGGCCTGAAAGAACTTAATGATTTTTTCTTACACAACACTTGATCATTGAGTCATGCTTGGATTTCAGTTTCTTAGAAAAAAGAAACTAGGCTCAGTCAACTTGAATGTGT
This sequence comes from Acer negundo, assembly GCA_035582765.1. Classification (NCBI taxonomy): domain Eukaryota; kingdom Viridiplantae; phylum Streptophyta; class Magnoliopsida; order Sapindales; family Sapindaceae; genus Acer; species Acer negundo. Next base: position 37,545,943 of record CM069233.1, read on the forward strand.
ATTATCCACATAGGTGATCGGCTAATTTAGAAGATTCATCAACTTGAGAGGAAGAGAAGGATTCTATTTATTTTCCATTATTGGATCAGATAGCAAGAACCATTTCATCAGACGTGTATATTTTATTTTCTGATAATTTTGCATCTTTATCTTTCATCGATGATCTTATACAACTACTAGTGCATGTATCCAAGAAGGTTCTTTCACCCCTTCCACGTATTGTCTTTGGAAATCCTAGATGGAGCTTTCTTCATTCACCGTTCAACTGAGCCTTTCCTTTAAATCCTTTGTTTTTTTTTTTTTTTTTGGGTAGAGGTTAACATTTGATTATTTTTGTTTTATATGACAGGGTAAGGCTTCTTCTGGATTCTGGTGACAGAAAATTGTGATACTCAGGCTATAGAGAGGAGCAGAGGACATTGCTTAAGGGGAGAAAATTGTGAATCCCAGAATCAGATAATTGATGTCCAGGGCCTCCAGGCTATGGACCAAATCGCCTTGTAGATCTATCTCATTAAGACATTAAGTAATTTAGCATAAAACTATCATAATGGCGTTGGAGCTCGTTCCTATAGGTACTATCTTAGCTGTATTAACGAACCAAGTTATTAAAACAGCTCAAGCTGCCAAGGATATTGTAATTGAGAAGGAAAGTTTCAAGGTCCTCTCAAAGCACCTATTTGACATTGAATCAGTGTTAAAGGAATTGCAGCTTAACGAATTGACTGATTCTCCAGCTGTGAGGGTAGCTCTTGAAAGTCTTGAAGCTGATGTTGAGAAGGCCAATAACTTGGTTGAGAAGTACAAGAAAAGATCTCGTTTCTACTTACTAATGAAGTGCAGGCACATTGTGAACGAGGTGCAAGAAGTCACGAGGAACATCGGAAGGTCTTTGGCTTCAGTACCCCTTGCTAGTACTGAAGTCCTCTCAGGGATATCTGATCAGGTGAATAGGCTACAGAATGAGATGCAAAGAGTGGAATTTGAGGCTTCACATTCTCAGCTCCAAATTCTTGACAAGTTAAACCAGGGTCTTAGAGATCAGAAACTTGACCAGGGCTTTGCAAATGACATGCTTGAAGAGATAGCAAAGGCTGTGGGGGTACCTGTTGAGCCCTCTGAGATAAGCAAGGAACTAGCGAGCTTTAGAAAAGAAAAAGAAGAAGCATCCAATCGAAAAGAAAGAGCTGAAGTTCTATTCTTGGAGCAGGTTATTGAGCTGCTCTCTCAGGCCGATGCTGCAAGAGACTATGAAGAAGTCAGGAAGCAGTATTTTCAACGGCTTCAGGTTATAGAGCGATATGATGCAGGGGAAGATTATATCTCATCACTTAATCCTTTTGTTTGTCCTATAACTATGACTGTAATGGTTGATCCTGTCAGCCTTTGCACAGGTACAACCTGTGAGAGAGCTGCCATTGAAGCTTGGTTTGACAGGGGAAAAAGAATTGACCCAGAAACTGGTGAGGTGCTTGAAGACACTTCTTTGAGGTCTAACCTACCCCTGAGAAAATCAATACAAGAATGGAGAGAGCTGAATCATTGCCTTAAAATCAGATGCTGCAGGGAAAAGTTGTTATCAGGTGTGGATTCATCTGAAGATGAGGCTCTGAGTCAAATGCAGGATCTTATGCGAGAAAGTTCTGTAAACAAGGACTGGATTTCCATAGGCGGACTCACTGATATTATTGTCTCTATCCTGGGGACTTCACGCAACAAATATGTGAAGAAGAAGATTTTAGTTACCGTAAAACAACTCGTCGAAGGGCATGCAAGGAATAAGGTATGTTGCTTTTCGTCACATGGAATTAAGGGGTCCAGGAGAGGGAAGGAGGTAGCAAAGTTAGAGTAGTTCAATTCTGACTGCAACTGCAGTATGCCACCCCTACTCCCAACATCTCCTGCCTTTTCCCTTTTTAACTCTAATTATTCTCTAATTGTTAATACTCTTCAATGCTCATGAGTCATGATTCTGAGATGCAACAGATTGTGAGGATTTAATTTACATGATTTCTTTAATTAGCTAAAGTTCTTCCAAAGAAATTGTGCTAAAGAAAATGCCTACATGGTTGATATTGATTGATTCTTGTACACGTGTGCTATAACGTGTACTAGTGTGAAGTTTATAGGTCTGCAATTATGCTGTTCTTTATCATTTTTATACTGGATCTCATTTTATATGGTGGATTTCATGTTTTGTGATAAAAGCAAAAATCTTATTGACCGGCCCCAAATTTCTTTCCCCTAACATCGAATCTCAAGTTTTGTTCAATTTCAAACAAATACATCATTTGCATAAGTGGGTTACCTATTTACTTACCGAACAATAAACATATGTATATATGTTAAACAAATAGTTTCCCAATACATTAAGTACATCGTTTGGCTCATTTTACAGGAACAAGTGATTGATTATCAGGGGTGGGATCACATTGTTCCCTGCTTAGGGCGCGATTCAAGTATCTCAAAGGCTGCAGTTGAATTGCTGTATGAATTATTGCAAGACAGATCTGGTTGGAATGTGTCTGTTTGCAGGAAACTCTCTCAGCAATGTAGCAGCATCCTTTTTCTTGTAACTCTTTTGAAGGGTACAGTGAGGGAATCAGCAGAGTATGCAGAAACAATTCTGCAAAAGCTTTTTGATATTGATGAAGAGAACATATGTCGTGCTGCCAAGTCGGGCTGGTATAAACCACTTGTCGATCGCATCATTCAAGGTTTGTCAAGTGCATGTTTATTTATTTTGTTTATATTTGTGAAGAGCCTCCCAATTTTGAAAAGAGTTAAAAAAAAAAGTCTATCTTCCTGCCAATTACCTCAGCACTTAACCTTTTCTTCTAGTAACACAGTTTTTACCATGAAAGTAAAACAAAATAGAACTAGAAGGGACATAACATTGTTTGAAATGCAACAGACTGAGAACTCAACTTGTAGCTAGATATCTTGTATTAGTTGTTTTTTATTTTCTGGTATCATGCATTGTCCTCTAAATGTCTAATTAAACTTTGCATTGTTGACTATATCCTTCAATCGAAATAATTTTTCTGTATCTTTCTGGATATTTTCAGGATCAGAGTCTTCAAGGATGTTGATGGTCAAGGCACTAGTTAATATGGAACTGGTTGATTCAAATTTAGAACTCCTTGGAAAAGAAGGAATTATACCTCCCTTGCTTGACATGGTGACATCTGGCAATTTTCAATCAAAGGAGCTGTCCTTGACTGTCTTGGTTAAACTATCCATTGTCTCTGCCAATAAAGAGCTTCTTGCTGTAGCTGGTGGGATTCCACTTATTTTACAACTGATGTTCTCTACCCATGTCCGCTCGATTATAATTGTTAAATGCTCTGAAATTCTTGAGAAACTTTCTTCCGACAATGATGGAATTAAATTCCTTGTTGATGAAAATGGGGATCAACTTGATTTAGAACAGATCATCAACAATTTGTTAGGTTTGCATCAGAATATCAACTCGTCTCACAATGTTCGAAGGCCTGCTTTGCGCGCACTTCTTAGAATTTGCAAGTCTGAAGCTGGGTTGGTTAAGACTGCAGTTCTCAAAGCCGATGGTGTATCTATAGTCCTTCCTCTTCTTGATGACTCTGACCCAGAAATTCGTGAAACAGCCATAAATCTTCTGTTTCTCTTCTCCCATCACGAGCCAGAAGGAGTCGTAGATTACCTTCTTAAGCCAAAAAGGTTGGAGGCTTTAGTAGGATATCTAGAGAATGATGACAAGAGTGATGTCCAGATGGCTGCCGCTGGTTTATTAGCCAACCTCCCGAAATCTGAACTGAGACTAACTATGAAATTAATAGACATGAATGGACTTGATGCAATCATACACATTTTAAATTCAGGGACCATCGAAGCGAAAGAAAATGCTCTAAGTGCTCTCTTCAGGTTCACAGATCCAGCTACTCTAGAGTCACAACGGATTGTGGTTAAAATGGGAGTATACCCTTTGCTTGTAAACTTTGTCAGGGTTGGTTCAGTTACTGCTAAAGCAAGAGCAGCAGCTCTCATTGGAACTCTTTCTGCAAGCACTCCAAAGCTCACTGTTGTGTCGAAATCAACTGGCTGCTGGTGTTTCCGGTTATCTCGGGTTAATTTATGCTCAGCACATGGGGGCATCTGCAGTGAAAGCACTACATTTTGTCTGTTGAAGGCAAATGCCTTGCCTGATTTGGTAAAACTATTACATGGACGGGTTCATGCAACTGCTTATGAAGCAATTCAGACACTTACCACACTGGTTGCAGAAGGCTGTCCTCAAAGAGGAGTCAATGTCTTACATGAGGCTGATGCCATAAAACACATATTGGACATTTTGAACTGGGGAACAGACTCCCTCAAGGAAGAGGCTTTGGGACTCTTGGAGAAGGTTTTTATGACAAAGGAAATGGTTGAAATCTATGGATCAAGAACTAGATTACTTCTTGTTGGCATGACTGGCAGGAATGTTCATGATGATAGTTCTCTTGGGAGTAAGGCTGCAATAGTCCTGTCGCGCATTGAGCGTTACTCAAGATCGTCAACATCACTTCTTCCAGGAATATTTGGGTAAAGATATTTGCTTTCTGGATGAAACATATTTGTCTTATACTAGTATAAACAGGATGTGAAAATTTAGCATAATGAAATCTAGTTATACATCAAACATATACACCGTTGTCAGTAGCATTATGATTCTTATGTATACTTGTGTTTTACACTTGTATGGATGGTCTTTTCATGAATGTTTTTTTTAGTGTTTTTTGTTACTATATATTGTTCTTTGAAAAGAATAAATACAAGAGTTGATATTGTTAATATACATGTTTACTATTCTAAGTTTGTGTTCATGAATTTGGTAGTTGTGATTATGAAACATTCCATTATATTTGTGGATGTGCCCCTGTATGAGCTGCTCCCCAGCCCTGAAGCCTCTAGCCACCGGAAGGGATTGTTCCTCCCATGTCCGGGAAAATCGTAGTTTCCATGATTAAACAAAAAATGTAACCATATATACATCAAAACATATATGAGTGATATTGAATTCAGGTTTTGAGTATATGATCTTTACTATATTGTACATGGAGAGATAGAATTAGGTGACAGAAATCTCGGTTGCTCCAGATTTAGACTGACTGTGAGGGGGCCATTGAGTGTTAAATCAATAGAAGATGTAGGGGGGTCTATTCAATTAGGATTGTTAAGGATATTTAAAGACATTATAAATCCTAATGTATTGAATTAAAACTTTAAAAATTTCTACAAGAATCAAGGTGTATTCAATTAGGATTAGATTTTAAAGGATTTTTTTATGTCATCGATTTTGATGGATTTTGGTGGACTTGATGGTGAGAGATATAAATATCAAATGTCATCCAACCTCCCCTTCAAAGATTTTGGTGGACTTTGCTATGTTTCTCTCTCCCCTTCAAAACATAAATATATATACAATTCGCTATGGTGACTTATTTTACTTTTTTTAATCTGAAAAAAATATAGAAATTTAAAATTCAATATTTAAAAAAAAAAAAAAAAAAAACAATTCATGTCAGAATTTTATTTATTCATTTATTATTTTGTGTGTTTTTTTAACATTTGTATTGGGATATGCTAAATTATTTCGTCAATAAGTAATGTAATTATTTATATAATTTATTTTTGGCTTGAAGACGGTTTCTACAACTAATAATATATTTTGTATGCCCCATTAATATGTATTTTTATGAGTAAATTATACACATCAAATAAATATAAAAAAGATATACAAGATATTTCAAAAAAAAAAAAAAAAATGAAATTAGATATATATCCGAAGGCAAAAAAAATAAATATGAACACTTTAAAAAAACGAATAGCCAAATTGATATTCATTCTCTTTTCATTTCACTTTTATTTTGACCATCTAAAAGTATCTTCAATGGTACATTGGTACACGATGGTTGTGTATCATTCGATTGTACATTATGGTTCTTAAGATTATTCTTCAAGACGATTGTCCCTTCGTAAATACCGGTGTGATTGACGAAAATCTATATTCAGAGATTTTTGTTAGTATTGCAAATTGTATTAATGGATCATATTGGTTGAGTGTATAGATTGTGTTATTAGGCTATATAGTGGTATAATTCTCTATCTATAATAGAAATCAGAGAAACAAGTCCATGAAAGTCTATGATGTCTAAACAAATCTATAAAAGTCTGAAATAAATATCTAAACAAATCCATAAAAGTCTGAGATAGATGTTTAAATAAATCAATGAAAGTCCATGTGGATTTATAAAAGTCCGTAAAAATCCATGAAAATCTATCACTTAAAAAATGTCTTTAAATGTCCATAAGAATTCTAATTGAATACACCCTCCGTAGTCAAAATCCATAAAAAAATGTCAATTCAGCAAATGATAGACAAAAGTATGGTTAGCAAGAGCCATTAAACTCCTATAGTCTTATTCAATAAATCTTTGCTTTCCATATGGATATAAAAGTTAGGTTCATTTAGTGGTGAATGGTGACTACACATACTTTGGGTCCGTCTCACAGCTGATGGTGGTGACCGGTGAGGTGGACCCAATCCAATTGTGCCATGTGGTAATTATTAAAACAAAATTTTTACTTTTTATTTAACAGTATATTGCCTTGTGGTGATTACACATACTGTATGGTGAAGCTAGCTATCATTTATTTCCTTTTAATGAATGTTTTGTCTTTTTCTTTCTTTGACTCTTTCTTTAGTAACAATCATAATGATAAAATTACTGAATTTGTATTCCATTCCACCTTTTTTATTTTTTTATTTTTTTATTACCGCATCTACCTAGGTTTGGTATTTTTTAAAAAAAGTTTTTTACTATCGATAGGATTCGAGCTGCTGATTTGAGAATTATTTACTTAAACTCTAATCCGTCATTCTATCAGAAGAGCTACACCCCTGAAGGCGTAATCTATGTTCCATATTATGTTTACAAAAATAGGATCTTCTCTCTAAAAAGTAGTATTAAAATATAAATTATTTTGCTCTCTTTACAAATAACCCAATATCACAAACTCTTTTATTTCCCAACTAGCTTTTTTCGTGTACGTATCTTTTTTACCAAAATCAAAGCAACCGTGTGATTTTGGAATTAGATAAAAATTTTAAGTTTTTGCTACAATTAGCAAACCCTAATCGAGAAACCCCCAAACCCAAGTTCAGCTCTCGTCAAAACAGGAAACTATGGTCTTTAGCCATATAGATACCTATGAGAAAATTCAAATTTTAGATCTCGTTAACCGGATTTCATTAGAAGGATGTTGTTTTCCGATTCCGATCTTAACTATTTTGGACTCTTTCTGCCTTTATTGACTGGATTTTCCAAATCTTCAAACATACAATTTTATTATTATTTTTTTAAATATGAAACCAAATAGAAACAAAGAAGAAAAGTGGAAAAGATTTCGTACAAGGCTTAAAATTCTTGTCTAACTATTTCTAACATTAGAGATTAGAGTAGAGGTTGTTGGGCCGAAAGTGAGGCCCATACTCAACCAGAAGAGAAATCATGCAAACCCACTCGCACCATTAAAAGTGCTGTATACGCGCAGAACGCCAGTTAAAACCGGTAGATTGGTGGAGATTTGGTTGGAAGTTAATGCAATTAATTAATAACGTGTGAGAGAGAGAGAGAGAGAGAATGGTTAAAAGTTTGTTGGATGGACTTTTCAAAATATACTTTGACACGCATATCATACAGAGACCACTTCTTGGAACTTGGGAAGTCAATGATAAGGGAGAAGGAGGAAGTCGTCGTATATGATGAATTTTCATTTTACGAGACCACCATAACTCATAAAATCCCCATAACCAATTATATCATTTTTTTTTTTTTTTTTAATGTAAATTCTTTGAATCAATTTATTGCGATAGAAAGTAAACCAAGATACGAGATGAGGTTGATCTGACGATAAAACCTTTAATACCTACGTTATAAAATTACTTATCGATTTGAGTTATTTTAAAAAAAAAAAACCTTTGAATTTTATATAATAGTATAATATTTTTTTAAAAAGAAATAGAGATATTTTAATTCATCGAACCTGAAAAACCCGTATAGTCCTATCATATCATATAAATTTTAATTTTATATTAATTTGTATAATATATTATATTATTTCAATGGGTAGATCCAATGCGCCGTATTGAAAGCTTTTCTACGAATCACAAAAACTATATTTTTAGATAAATAATAATAAATATAATAAGGGCACACCTGTTACCAGCTCCCATTTTTGGTTGATTATTTTAGGGTGTTCCCAAAATGCCCTGCTTATTCTTTTTAAACACAGAAATGCCCCTGTATACATGCTTTTGTTAGGACTTTAGGTGGGGTGGAGTGTCACCGATGTATGATAAACTCATAAAAGCCTATATTTATTAGGGTCACAAGATAACAATTCAAAAATTAAATACACAGTATAAAGTATTTATTTATTTTTAAATATATTAATACAGTACAGTACATAACCTTTTATTTCTCGAAAACAATAAATATAATCCTATTTATTATGATCTTTATTGAATTATAATTTATAACACAAGTAAATAGAAGAAATTGTCAAAAGACTTCCATAGTAAAATAATGATATTTATAACCTTTCCTTTATATGTAATTTTTTTAATATGTATATCTCATACGGTTGCAGCTACTCGAACACAAGACTTTACTAGGTTGAATGAGCATTATTAACTATCAAGCTACGTTGGTGGTCTATGTAAAAATTGGTAAGGCCCGATTATGTTTTTCTTATATGTTTTGCAATAGTTAGTTAAAATATATGATTTTTATAGTTAGTTAAAATATATGATTTTTTTGGGTTATACAAATAATTATTATTAATGACTTAATGCTTTATAAAGAAGTACTTAGTAAGTGAATATATATATATATATATATATATATATTGAGTTATTACAATTAATTTGAGGTTTGGACGAGGGGATTTATATGACTCAGCTCGAACATACCACTAAGCCAAAACAATCTTCTTTATTTTTTATTTTATTTTTTATAAATACCTCATTAGTCACTGCTGTTTGTTGAGCTCAGTATCGTGTTTAATTTATGTTTGGCGTACAACAAATGCATAGTGTCTAGTATGGTTTTCTTTTCAGCTAAAACCTTTTTTTAATGTTAAAAGCTATTTTAAGGTCTTTAATTTTGATTGTTCGATAAATCTCCAAAAGAGTGTTTTTAATATTAAAAAAACTAGTTTTTATCTATTTGGAGAAGCAAGGAATTCTGGCTTCTCCCAATAAACTCTTTTTGAGTTTTTTTATTTTTTTTATTTTTTTATTTTTATAATAAAGATATATTGTCTTAATTACCTTCTAAAAAGACTAATGGCCTGTCCTGTAACCCATTTTTTGGGTGTTTTTGTTTTCATTTTTGAAAAACGATTTTAAAAACACGTTCATTAACCGTTTTTCATTTTATTTTCAAAATACAAAAATAAAATGGAAAACAAAACTAGTGTTAAAATTGCAAATTAAAAAAAAAAAAAAAAAAAACTTGTTTTTCTTGAATTTGTTTTTGTTTTTCAAAAAAATTAACAAAAATATACATTTTTTTTTTCTCTTGAACCAATTCATCAGCCAGGTTCCTCTTCATCTTCTTTCTCCTTCGCCACTCGCCGCTGGTCGCTCGTCGCAGGCCGCCGTCGTTGTCTTCTTCTTCTTCTTCCTCTGCTCTGCGTCGCATCTTGCCCGCCTCTCGTCACCGATCTGCGTCGCCTTTCGCCGATCTACCTCGCTCCGCCGATCTTTTTCTTCTTCTTCTTCTTCGCGTTGCCTCTCGCCGATCTTCTTCTTCTTGCTGTTGATCCGATCTTCTTCTTCTTGCTGCTGATCTGATCTTCTTCTTCTTTTTCCTCTTCAACTGTTAAAATTTGTTAAACCCTAAATTAAATTACAAGATGATTTTTTTTGTTAATTATTTAATCATTTATTTATAATTGTTATAATATTAAACAAAATTTAAAAATTGATATTTCAATTTTCGAAAGTTTTCGGTTATCCTACCGGATGCGTTTTTTCCGTTTTTATTTTCAAAATACGGATTCCAGTAAATACTACCAGACGCTTATTCAGAATTCAAAAATGAAACCAAAAATCCTGTTTTCATTTTCATTTTTCTTTTCGAAAAATAAAAACAAAAAACGGCTTGCAGGATGGGTCCTAAATATTTTATCATGTACCTTTTTTTATTACAAAACTTAAATACTTTATCAATACCATTTTTTGTAATTTATGACAATCAAAAGTTCTATTAAAGCTACATTGGCAAACAATCTTCTAACTTAAAATTATTTATTTAATTGAATATCAAATAACATACAACTTTTTTATAAAAGCTCTACTAATTAAAAGATACACTCTAAAAACTCTACTTGAAAAACCATACAAAACACACTCTTAATGTATGTTGAAGTTTGCTAAATTAAGTAATAGTTTCTCTTAACCTAATCTCTGTAGGACAATCAACTTTTAAAAGTATGCATCTAAATAGAAAAGACATAATAAAAGTAAATCTTACCCATAAATTTAAAAAGGTGGACAAAAAATGATCCATTATAAAACCAAAGAAAATGAAAAGAAAAAATTAGCAACCAAATTAAAAAAGAAGCATACTTGTTCGCACTTCGTACAAACGAAGTAAATAACTATGAATTTGTCTCTTTCATCGGAAAGATTGAAGATCGAAAAGAAAATAAGAAATTGTGATATAATGTTACTTTGGAAAAATTACAAAACAAATAAATTTTATAAATTATCAGGTAAAAGTAATTTAAATTGCCTTTAAATTGTATATCAACATACTTCTGTGATTATGTTCTTGGCTTAGAGAATCTCGTGACTAGCTAGTGACTACAAATGCTAAGAAAATATAGTCAATACTCAATAGAAGCTCAAACTTGGCCACTGTGTCTGTGTGTCAATGGTGGAGTTAATTAGTGTGATGTGATTTGGTACCTAATGATTCAACATATTGCATTAATGAACTCATACACGCACCTATCTCTGCATCTATCTTCAACTTCAAGTCTGACTTTATCAATAAGCTAGTGAAAGTGAAACCAGTTGGATCTGACAATTAATCTCTAAATTTTATAGTGATGCATGTAGATATATTTGACCAATCTGACGATTAATAACACTCAAATCTATGTATAAAAGTTTAGTCAAATGAGTCGAAATGGCATCAATCATTGATCATCAATCCCCAGAAGAAACGCAACACACTACCCAATTCCATGAATTTAATTTGATTTGGTACCTAAATTTGACGAGCTTTTGGGATCGGCTGTACTGCTCTGCTATACGTACTGTTACATATGTATATTTTTATATAGCCAAGCCATTAACGTATATTAATGACATCAAAACCATAACTGTCTTCTCCATCTTAAGCTAAAGCCATAAATGTGGAAGATAAACAATAACATCATATCATAAACAAAAGAACAATGTCAGCTTTCAAAATAGTTAAGAGCTAGTAGTTAGTAGATTTGTTAAAAGAATTAATAATTGATTACTTAAGGTTGGTTTAGTATGTAGTGTACTCTTAACCGTCTTGTCAATGAGATTATGAATTTGAAATTTCGAATCCATATCTCTCTTCTCCAATCCCTCAATCGTAATATATATTTAGAAAAAAATAAACAATTGTACACAAAATAACATCTACAAATGCATATTATCGTCAATTAGCTCTCTTTATGATTGTATTTGTATATGAGATCTTAATCCCTTATTGTAGGGCATGTATATATGAATATGAACTTGTAGAGGATGGTCTTTTCTCATTTTCTTCCTTCAACAATACTTAACTAGCTAGTATGATTATTAATTGTGTAAACCAAATTTTAAGTAATAATTTTTTTTTTGGCATAATTATTATATCATCTCCGGTTCTTATATTTAAAGTAGTAAGCATAATTAATTGTTTTTTCAGTTATTTATTTGAAGACAGTAGTGTGGTATTAACTATTGTAATGGCATACCTATTTTATATATAGAAAACACATGTAAATAATATTATAAATTTGTCTTTAATTAATTATTTGTGTTTGAGTATCAATTACTTTTTATTTTTCTTGCATGAAAGGGTTTACACAATTTGTTACGTAAGGGATGACCAATTCAAAAGATCTCTATTATAAAAATAGGTTTCATTAACTTCACAAATTATCTAAGTTCATAATCTATTTCCACCGCTTTATTACTTTTTATATATATATATATATATATAAAAGTTCTAACATGATTTGTTGAGATTAAATTTTATATGTACGGTTTAAATAACTATTCTACAATATAAAAAAGAAAATTCTTTACACATATTTATAAAATACCTACTATGGTATCGTGATCTTTTACGGTTTTACCTCAAACCAAAAATATATTAAACCCAAAATAACATACAACTAAAATGTGGTAAAAAAATAAAAAATGCATTTGAGTATGTGAGCTAAATTTCTATTTGGAAGCAGCAGTCACCAAGAAAAACCCTTCTATCCAAATATCCAATAGGTGAACAACCAACTACCAAGTCCCACTTGTCGTTCCCGACACGTATACCAAACGACAAGGGGACCATTCACACGCGCGCACAATACAAGAGTGGCAAACTCGAAATTAATTAGTCAGAATAAGGTCATATATGCATATATATATATAAATAAAATAAAAAATAAAAAATGGCGCAAATTTCCCGGTTAGCAAAATTGAATGCCACGGCGGGTTCACAATTAAAAAGTTCGTTGGGGTGGTTGCATCCTCCACTGCTCTCATACTCTTTAAATATTCTCACGCCTCGATCTCCTTCTTCTCGCAACACTCAATTAATTCCTTTCATTTTTTGCAATCTTTTAACTTCTTTCAATATTACAAACCCTCTTATTACAACAACAACAATGGCTCCGAATCCGAAATCGGAACCGGAACCTGAACTTGAAAGGAGAGAAAATAAGAATAAGCTACCGAATTTTCTTTTATCTGTTCGGTTGAAGTACGTGAAGCTTGGTTACCATTACTTGATCTCCAATGCTATGTATTTGCTTCTTGTTCCACTGCTAGCCGCTGCTTCGGCTCATTTATCTACTCTCACAATTCAAGACTTTGTCCAACTATGGAACCAACTCAAGTTCAATCTTGTTTCGGTCACTTTGTGTTCAAGTCTTATTGTTTTTTTGGGCACGCTCTACTTCATGAGCCGTCCTAGGAAAGTCTACTTGCTTGACTTTTCATGCTACAAGCCCGAATCAGATCAAATTTGCACAAGAGAGATTTTCATGGATAGATCTAACAAGATAGGCTGTTTCTCAGAAGAGAACTTGGCGTTTCAGAAGAAGATTCTAGAACGTTCAGGTCTCGGGCAGAAGACGTACTTCCCAGAGGCGCTGTTACGTCTACCCCCTAGCCCATGCATGGCGGAGGCCAGGACCGAGGCTGAGAGAGTGATGTTCGGTGCAATCGACGGGCTCTTGGCGAAAACCGGCGTTAAGGCTAAAGATATTGGGATTTTGGTGGTGAATTGTAGCCTTTTTAATCCAACACCGTCTATGTCCGCCATGGTTGTGAACCATTACAAGCTTAGAGGGAACATTTTGAGCTACAATCTTGGTGGTATGGGTTGCAGTGCTGGTCTTATCTCTATTGACCTTGCCAAACAACTTTTACAGGTAACGTTTCAATCACTCTTTAGATTAATTTTCACTTTTTCCAGTATTAATTATTTAATTATTAGGATTCTATGGTACTAGTAATTATATGAATGTGTAGACAATTTAATAGTGGTCCAAATTGGTGGGATTACTATCGGATATTATAAGGAACCATTTTTGTTGTGAAAAAATTAAAGTCACCAACTCGTCAACAGGTACCCAGCTGGTTATTTAGGTGAACCATATTAAAGAACTCTTTGGGCCTTTTTTTTTTTTTTTTTTTTTTTTTTTGTCGTTGTTGTGTCTTGTCTGTTTTTCAATGGAGATTTCGATCATGAATGTTTGTCCCACACAACTATTACAGATCTTGTCTGTTATATTTCGAACTGACGTATCATTTAGTTAATAAATGCATCACGATATAACATGGTGAATTATGTTAAAATGACTAAACAGGTGAATCCCAATTCATATGCTTTGGTTGTGAGCATGGAAAACATTACTCAGAATTGGTACACAGGCAACGACCGATCCATGCTTGTATCAAACTGCCTCTTCCGCATGGGAGGTGCTGCTATCCTACTATCCAACCGCTCCTCTGATCGCCGCCGTTCCAAGTATCAACTCATCCACACGGTGCGTACTCACAAGGGTGCCGATGATAAGTGTTACAATTGTGTCTTCCAAAAGGAGGATGACAACAAGAAAATCGGAGTATCCCTCTCGAAAGACCTCATGGCAGTAGCCGGCGAAGCCCTCAAAACTAACATCACCACACTCGGGCCATTGGTCCTTCCCATGTCCGAGCAACTCCTGTTTTTCATAACACTCGTAGCAAGGAAAGTGTTTCAAATGAAGATAAAGCCATACATTCCGGATTTCAAGTTGGCTTTCGAGCATTTCTGCATACACGCAGGAGGAAGAGCGGTGTTAGACGAGCTCGAGAAGAACCTAGAGCTATCCGATTGGCATATGGAGCCTTCAAGAATGACTTTGTACAGGTTTGGTAACACTTCAAGTAGCTCTTTGTGGTATGAATTGGCTTACTCTGAAGCCAAAGGAAGGATCCGAAAGGGTGATCGGACTTGGCAGATTGCATTCGGGTCAGGGTTCAAGTGTAACAGTGCTGTCTGGAGAGCATTAAGGACCATCAATCCTGCAAAGGAGAAGAGTCCTTGGATTGATGAGATCGATGAGTTTCCTGTTCCTGTCCCAAAAGTTACACTAGTTAATTCTTAAACTTTAATTTGTTTTCAAAGTATTATTTGTGATCTATTGTATTACAAAATCAATATATTTGTGACACTATTAGGCCTCCATTTGCAAGTTGCAACATATGTGGAGCATGATTATATATGATAATTTTCATTGATTTGTTTTTCTCTTTATATGTTAAATAATTGTACAAATTAATGTTTTATTTGAATTTTTTTTTTACTTTACCAACTTATCATTTAACCGAATCCTTTCAAATTCAAGACCTTGTTTATTAATAAAAAATCTTAGAGAATCTTACACACAAATCATGAATAAAGTTCGATGTCCGAAAATGAACTTATTTCCCCTCTCCGGCTTAATGAATTTTCTTTCCCATCAAAATTGATAGCTCATTTTTGTTCCAGATAAGTAAATGTGAACGCAAATCGAAAATACAAGCTTTTAGTCTTACAACAGACCCTAAAAAGTCAACTATTTATCACCCACAATTAATACAATTTACATAATTGAATTGTTGGTTAGACAAGTATGTATCATAATTAAAAGACCAAAGAAAATTCATATCAATGAGAAAGGTACCGTTATACCCGGTCCCATTCCTATCACATTATATAACTTTATCTAGATATTGAATATCAGTCACTAATTTATAAAAGTGATTTGACAAGTGTATACATACCAAGTCAAATTATGTAAAACGAGTGGCTCATATTCAATATCCTTATATAATTCTATCAGTACATTCTCATAAGAAAATTTCGTAACCTATACTATATATATATATAGATAGAGAGAGAGAGAGAGTTTGACTTCAGCAGTCACCATAGAGAAGTCATCACTCATCAGTCAATTAGGGGAAGGTGCATATCAATTCCACGCATTATCAAATGAATAAAATAGCTTGCAAAACAAGTAGGAGATTGGGTGCAAGTATGTGCAGTAGTTGTTAATGATATTTAAAGGAATGCCATGTGCCCCCTCCTCAATATAATTACAATAATGTTAAACACTCCACCTAAAATCCCATATTTTTCATCACACTACATGTGGTATATGAGGTGTCAAATTGTGAGTGGATGCATATTAATGATGATTTATCTCACCTACCCCATGTATTTACTCACCATTTGACACCTCACATGCCATATGTAGTGGGATGAAAAATGTGGGATTTTAGATGAAATGTGTAATATTACTGATATAATTATAAAGTATCTGCAACAGCAAGCATGCTCTGCATGAATAAAGACAGCAATTTACACTCCATATATAATTAAAAAAAATAACACTTGTCTTCTTCATATGAATGTTTAATAAATAATAAATAAATATCGAAAAGCATGAGAGAAACCTTCCGGCAATTTTCCTAAAAATACTTGTCTTCGTATGTGTGAGGATCAGAATTAGGTGTCAAAGTGTCAACCAATTTGTTAGATATCTCAGGTATGAATTAGAGAAAAAGAAAATAAATTTCACATTAAAAACATCATAATTAAGTAAAATAATTTGATAAATATATTAATGGCGGCCACAAGTCAATGAATTAATATATTAGATTGTAAAACTATTATATATATATATATAGCTAGTCTCTTATGAGGGATACTTTATTTTAATTTCGGTAAGGACTATGATGAAAACATATCGATTTTAACGAATTTTAATCTGAATTTTTTTACAGATGATGAGTTCATTGAAATCTATCTATGAACAAAATTTGAGAATTTTTCGAAAACTAGAACTATTTTTCTTGAATTTTCCTATATTTTATCTATTTTCCGATACATTCATATTTAACAAAATTTGGATAAATAGTTTTAGCGCTCGAAAAATTCTCAACTTTTGTTCATAGGTAGATTTCAATGAACCCATCATCCACACAAAAATTCAAATTAAAATTCATTAAAATCGATGTGTTTTCATCATGATCCTTACCAAAATTAAAATAAATGATCACTTATGAGAGACTCACTATATATATATACATACACTTCTCAAAAAATACAAATATAATATGAGTAATGTTACTTTGCCCAAATCTGGTGCTCAAATGATGTGGCAACACTTTAATCCATTCATTTATATCATATAAGCTTATTCTATATTTTGGTATCAGAGCCTTGAGACTATTTGAAGAGGAAAGATTGATTTAAGATCAATTTTCTAGGTGCAAAAGTCAGCAGTCACCAGGAGAGTCGTCAGCCAGGAGGGCATTAGGCAGACCTATAGACACACTGTGAGTTAAAACCTAGTTTTGATTTAAGTTTTATTCTTTTTCTTTATCATGTCTGCTAGTAGTTCTAGATCTGAATTAGAACATGACAAAGATGATAGTATTACAAGACAATCTATAGTAAACTATGAGACTAATTGGACTGACAATGACTTAAGTACTTGACAATTTCCCAACGTAGAAATACATAGTATTTAAAAGAAAAGTGGAGTCTTAGATTTTAAGACTTTATTGGGACAAATAACCAAATAGATAGATGTTAACTTTCGAGATGACAATATTTTCTCAGCCAATCTTTTTAACAAAAGTAGCCTGAAACACTATCACAGAATTGGTTACAACAATATGCACATAAGTAGTGTCCAAATTGGGATCAAACCTCTATCAAAAATAGGATTAAATAATTCCATGCTTGTTTGTCTTCGTGACAAAAGGATCACTAATTATAAGGAATCTATAATTGGTTTAGCAGAGTCAAGCCTAACCGATGGACCCATTTATTTTCAATGTTATCCAAATTTTACTATCAGTCTTAAGGCTGATGAACACAAAGAAAAATGCTTAGTTGTTGATATCCAAACCCACAACTATGAGTTTGTACGAGGATCCTGTCCCTATAAACTTGTTTACAAGGTCCATTATCGTGTCTTATCTTCTGGACTTATTCCAACTAAGATCCCAGCTAGCCAAACCATTTGTTATAATGCATCAGAAGTTGTTAACATGATGGTTCCAGTTCCTATCCCATGGGAAAAAAATTAAGTTCCCGGATCATTGGATGAAAGAAAGAATAGATAGACCCACATTCAGACCATCTATGAGAAACCTAGATGAATACATATCTAACCTAGATGGTAACTTAAGAATATCTTTCAAACCTATAGAAAAATCCCTATTTAGCAGAAGATCTACTACTGCTAGTGACTTAGAGGCAGCAAGGCGTTCCTTATCCAGTAGATCCAGACTTAGAATAGCCGACCAAATACCCGATTATAGGCCCTCTAGTTATAGACCAAACCAAAGTGAAACCTCTAAAATTCCTGACCTAATTCACATGAGAAGACAACCTATAATATCACCAATAATGGAAATCAGAAACCCACTTATAGTTATACCATCCAGAGAACCACCCACTCATATAACTGGTGTCTATAAAACACCAGAACAAGTAGCCCAGCCTATTCATGTCATTGACAATGAAGGACCACTATCCCCAACTCCTTCCAAAGTCCTCACAAAAATTCCTGATCATGAATCTAGAATCAGAACGATAGATGTTCTCAATAGCCCTAAAGATATCGACAAAAATTACTTATCCCAAGAATACCACTATCCTGAAAACACTATCATGAGAGAAAAATATGAACAAAATTACTCTAGCCACAACAGAAAACAGTTCCACTCCAGGTGGATGAAATGTGTGGAGACGTTAAAAAAAAAAATACCATTCTTCCAATGGTATACTGATAGGCATAATCTAGAAGAACAATGTTTTGTCTTAGACTAGAAAAACTTCAAGACTTATAAATCTTGCAAGGGAAATGAAACCAGAATGCATCCTCCTCCTAGGACTTGTGAAATTAGGTATGGCAATGGAACCTCAGAAAATGACAATGAGATAGGCATTAAATACGAAAGTAATAGTGGTGGATACAACAATGAAAATCTAGAATGCCTCTCTTTTACCTTATTTGATGAAGAGCTAGCAACTAATGTTGCTGCCTTTGCACATCAAATCAATGTTGTTATGAAACAAAACAATTACACCAACGAATATCTTACCACCATTGGAGATCAATTAGACAGAATTGAAAACAACCAATCTCAAACCCCTATCATCCAAACAATACCCTTAATCCCTAGCAATCCCCTACTAAGAGATTACAAGATGAAATAAAAAATTGCTGAGTATGAACCAGGAACAATCCTATTCCCAGACACCACGGGAATAGAAAAATATTTTGACAGTTTTACCACTGATTCAGAACTTGTGAAAATGATACAAGTCAGGCTAGACAAAATTCCCAAACCAGAAGTTCAAACCCTTGATGGTTACATCTCACCAGTCTCGCAATCTGACATAGAAATCTCGGACTTAGAAAACATGGTTTAGAGACTGACAACTTCTAAAGTTGATAGCCATGTTCACAACAGATATAATAATGACACAAAACCTTATTATACTAGACCTACACCTTCAGACCTTCAGTACGAAGAAACTGTGCCTTATAGAGCTTATATTGGCATTTCTTGTTATCAATTTAATATTGATGGCTTGTCAGAATACCAAATTATGACTGTCATTAGACAAATGTATACCATAGGATATATTTATATCAAGAAACAAAACATAACCCACATCGATGCTGTTAATTCCATTGCATCCGGTTTCGAAGGACAACTTTTAGGATGGTGGAGTTATACCTTATCACCCACTGCCAGAGCAAACATTATTGCCCACACCAAATAAGTAGTTCCCGCTACACCAATATTTAGAGCTCCCACTAGAACTCCTACGGATGCTCCCGAAACATCAACCACACTTGCAGCCACAACGACCACACCTGCAGCCACATCTTATACCACCATAACATCGCAACCGGACGGTATAGATGTCTTGTGTCATACCATTATCCTCCATTTCATTGGAAATCCTAACAGGTTTCAAGACAAAGAACACTCCAAGTTGCAAAATCTTAAGTGTAAAAACTTAGTGATTTTAAGTGGTAAAATGATATTTTCCTCACTAGAGTTTTACAAAGAACTAACAATGTGAATTCTTATTGGAAGGAAAATTTTATATCTGGACTACTTTCCTTGTTTTCTGATAAGGTGAGAGATAAAATGAGGGAACAAATGGCTAATCCAGATTGGTCTCAAATTGATCTCAACACATGAACTTATGGTGAAATCATATCAACGATCAATATTGTTGCTATGCAATTATATACAGAGATTAGACTTAAAAGCCAACTTAAGAAACAAAAACTCATCACCAGAAAAGAACTAGGTTCTTGATGTGAACAATTTGGCTTTGATAAACTTCCTAACCAAAGTAGAAGGAAGTACCATGACAAGAAAACAAAATCTCATAGAAAGAAAAAACCTCAACCAGAAACCCGCAAACCTTTCAAACATTTTAACAACAAAGATTTTAGGAAACCCTCTAAAAACACAAAAGGTTGTTTTAAATGTGACAAAAAATGTCATTTTACCAAAAATTGCCCTGAATTGAGAAAACTTAGAAATAAAATTATAACCCTAAAAATTAGTGAAGAAGCAAAAGAAAGACTTATCCAAACCCTTTATGATATAGACATTGACACTAGTAGTGGAGAAATAGAACTCATTCTTGATAACAGAATACTAGTCCCTGAAGACTTAGATTATGAATCCTCAATAGATAATGAAAGTAGTTCACAAATCTGTGACAAACAAGCCTACACTTGTTAGGAAATCAATGTTTTAGATCAATCTGATTATTCTTTAATAATTGGAATGATTAATAGCATTGAAGATACTATCCTTAAAGTCAATTACATCAGACAAGTTCAGCAAAGGATTACCAAACCATCTGCCCAAACCGTAAAACCTATAAACGAAGAAGAAAAACCCATAACCTCTTCTATTGCCCTAGATTTTGACCGGAATGTTCTACAAATATTCCAGAAGACCCAAAATCAAGTCACAAAGACAATTATGCCCTGACCCTGTTATCTCAACCAAGTACACCCCAATCACCAGGCCAAACATCCTCCTCCAAGCCTCTTGTTGCAAGCCTATTACAAATGACAAATAGTTTTTCCTTACTAAAATTAGAGTCTCCATCAGATTTCCCATCATTTAAAACTATTGCTTCTTCTCATATTAGTCCCCACTCTTTCAAGCAAGACAAACTTGTTAAAACAAACCAATCACAAATTACCTCACATTCACTTCCAAATATTAACATCCCAAGTTACCCTTATCTACATAAGCCCAATTTTGATAGATATTTTGCAATTGAACCATCAATACTATTAGACATTTACCTCAAGGAACCTAAAAAATTGACGGATGCAGTCATTAATCCTCTATTTGGCAGGATTCCTGAAGACATATCAAAACGACATATTTTCTATGAATTCATTTTGGTAGATATAGACTCGGTCTACCTCTCTCATGTTTTTGACAAAATTGACAAAGAAAAATTGATTTTTCAAAAAATCAAACTTTGCAAAATCATAACTCTTAACCAGGGGGGAGAAAGTCCACACAAGAAAAGAAAATTTTCAAGACCATTCCATGTTTCTGACTACTCCTATTGAGATTATGTAGATGCATGGATAAAAATTTTATATGGACAAAACCCAGGCAACTCTTTGTCCTGGTTTATATATTTTGACAAAGATTTTCCCCTTCGTATTCCTTTTTGGTTCTTAGAGGTAGGACAAATATAGTCCAACTATTGATCTTCTTCCACCTATTGTTAAAGAGGGATATGTCTATTGGACGACTTATCTTTCAAAACCCAAAGATTGGGATTTCATACCAGACTTATTACTTTTCTTCACACATTTTAGCCTGACTTGGATTTTGATGCTTGAATATGCTATCAAGGATAAATTAATTGGAAATGTCAACAATCCTTACTTCGGTAGACAGACGAAGGTCAAATGGTGGAGTGGCATGAATATTGCTCAACATTGCAAAAACCGGATTACCACCTGGTTTGAAGAAAATCCCACTTTATGCAATAAATCACCTGACCAACCACAATCCTTAATGGACAAAGCTCAATATCAGGCCAGAATTGTTGCTGCAAGCACCTCTGAAGAATTAAGAAAAATAGCTCGTGAAATGGAGAAGACAATGGCAGACATATCTCAAAAAAATTCAGGATCAGAAAATCAAGATGATGATGATGATCTCCTTGAAAATGAAGACGACCTTATAGAAGCAAACAACTATTTTGGACATGACCTATCATCTGAACAAAGGTTTTAGCCTCATTAGATTCACCAGACTTATCCTTAGAGAACATGGAATCCACTACCAGTTCCCGTGATTCATTTCACTATCAACTACTGTATCGGTTATTAACAAAATGT
Source organism: Acer negundo (assembly GCA_035582765.1). Lineage (NCBI taxonomy): Eukaryota > Viridiplantae > Streptophyta > Magnoliopsida > Sapindales > Sapindaceae > Acer > Acer negundo. The sequence continues at coordinate 37,568,176 of CM069233.1, forward strand.
CGGCATATGAAGACAAAAAAAAAAGTAAAAAGTAAATGTATCGGTAAAAGATGACAACCGAAATTGTGTCGGCAGCATGAAGACAAACCAACGGCAGAGAATACCAGAGAATCTATCATAATTCTACTATAGTAATAATGATGTCAGTTACCATGGTCATTTTTACCATGGTCAATTTTGTAACCCGAGTTAACTATCCTATATAAGGATAGCTTGGGGTAGTCTCAGTTAGGTTCAGTTTTCAGATCATTCTCCCTCTTTGTAATTCCCCATTCTCAAGCTTTCCTCTGTAATCTTTGCCCTCTCTTTTGTAAAAATTCTGAATCTACAATAAAGTTTGTGACTTATTTCCTGTATTTTCATTGTCCATCAATTACTTTCAGACTTATATTAACATTGTAAGTATTATTATTTTACTCATATCTTAATCCAATTTATGTTTCTACTTTTGTTATATATTATCCTGTCTACACTATCATATTTGTTTGTTCTACGTTACTTATCTTCTTCTTTTTTTGATATTCTGAATTTCTTTCTGAAGATTTGGGATAGTGACTTTCCTTTAGGTATTCTAAAATCTTTGTAGAACATTCTGGTCAAAATCTAGGGCAATAGAAGAGGTTATGGGTTTTTCTTCTTCGTTTATAGGTTTTACGATTTGGGCAAATGGTTTGGTAATCCTTTGCTGAAACTTGTCTGATGTAATTGGCTTTAAGAATAGGATCTTCAATGCTATCAATCATTCCAATTATTAAAGAATAATTAGATTGATCTAAAACATTGATTTCCTGACAAGTGCAGACTTGTTTGTCACAGATTTGTGAACTACTTTCACTATCTGTTGAGGATTCAGAATCTAAGTCTTCATGGACTAGTATTCTGTTATCAAGAATGGGTTCTATTTCTTCACTACTGGTGTCAGTGTCTGTATCATAAAGGGTTTGGATAAGTCTTTCTTTTACTTCTTCACTAATTTCTAGGGTTCTAATTTTATTTCTAAGTTTTCTTAGTTCAGGGCAATTTTTGGCAAAATGACATTCTTTGCCACATTTAAAACATCCTTTTGTGTTTTTAGAGGGTTTCCTAAAACCTTTGTTGTTAAAACGTTTGAAAAGTTTACGGGTTTCTGGTTGAGGTTTTTTCTTTCTATGAGATTTTGTTCTCTTGTCATGGTACTTCGTTCTACTTTGGTTATGAAGTTTATCAAAGCCAAATTGTTCACACCAAGAACCTAGTTCCTTTCTGGTGGTGAGTTTTTGTTTCTTAAGTTGGCTTTTAAGTCTAATGTCTGTACATAATTGCATAGCAACAATATTGATCGTTATTATGATTTCACTATAAGTCCAAGTGTTGCAATCAATTTGAGACCAATTTGGACTAGCCATTTGTTCCCTCATTTTATCTCTCACCTTATCAGCAAACAAGGAAGGTAGTCCAGATATAAATTTTTCCTTCCAATAAGAATTCGCATTGTCAGTTCTTTATAAAACTCTAGTAAGGAAAATATCCTTATACCACTTAAAATCACTAAGTTTTATACACTTAAGATTTTGCAACTTGGAGTATTCTTTGTCTTGAAACCTGTTAGGATTTCCAACGAAATGAAGGATTATGGTATAACACAAGACATCTATACTATCTGGTTGCGATGTTATAGTGGTATAAGATGTGGCTACAGGTGTGGTCGTTGTGGCTGTAGGTGTGGTTGATGTTTCGGGAGCATCCGTAGGAATTCTAGTGGGAGCTCTAAATAATGGTGTAGCGGTAACTACTTCTTTGGTGTGGGCAATAATGTTTGCTCTAGCAGTGGGTAATAAGGTATAACTCCACCATCCTAAGAGTTGTCCTTCGAAACCGGATGCAATGGAATTAATAGCATCGCTATGGGTCATGTTTTTTTTCTTGATATAAATATATCCTATGGTATACATTTGTCTAATGACAGTCATAATTTGGTATTCTAACAAGCCATCAATATTAAATTGATAACAAGCATTGCTAGTATAGGCTCTATAAGTCACAATTTCTTCATAGTGAAGATCTGGAGGTGTAGGTCTAGGATAATAAGGTTTTGTATCATTATTATATCTATTGTGAACATGGCTATCAACTTTAGAAGTTGTCAGTCTCTGAACCATGTTTTCTAAGTATGAGATTTCTATGTCAGATTGCGAGGCTGGTGAGATGTAACCATCAAGAGTTTGAACTTCTGGTTTGAGAATTTTGTCTAGCCTGTCTTGTAACATTTTCACAAGTTCTGAATCAATGGTAAAACTGTCAAAACATTTTTCTATTCCCATGGTGTCTGGGAATAGGATTGTTCATAGTTCATACTCAGCAATTTTTGATTTCATCTTGTAATCTCTTAGTGAGGGATCGCTAGGGATTACGGGTATTGTTTGGATGATAGGGGTTTGAGATTGGTTGTTTTCAATTCTGTCTAATTGTTCTCCAATGGTGGTAAGGTATTCGTTGGTGTAATTGTTTTGTTTCATAACAACATTGATTTGATGTGCAAAGGCAGCAACATTAGTTGCTAGCTCTTCATCAAATAAGGTAAAAGAGAGGCATTCTAGATTTTCATTGTTGTATCCACCACTATTACTTCCGTATTTAATGCCTATCTCATTGTCATTTTCTGAGGTTCCATTGCCATACCTAATTTCACAAGTCCTAGGAGGAGGATGCATTCTGGTTTCATTTCCCTTGCAAGATTTATAAGTCTTGAAGTTTTTCTAGTCTAAGACAAAACATTGTTCTTCTAGATTATGCCTATCAGTATACCATTGGAAAAATGGTATTTTTGTTTTTAACGTCTCTACACATTTCATCCACCTGGAGTGGAACTGTTTTCTTTTGTGGCTAGAGTAATTTTGTTTATATTTTTCTCTCATGATAGTATTCTCAGGATAGTAGTATTTTTTGGATAAGTAATTTTTGTCGATATCTTTAGGGCTATTGAGAACATCTATCGTTCTGATTCTAGGTTCATGATCAGGAATTTCTGTGAGGACTTGGGAAGGGGTTGGGGATGGTGGTCCTTTATTGTCATAGACATGAATAGGCTGGGCTACTTGTTCCGGTGTTTTATAGACACCAGTTATATGAGTGGGTGGTTCTCTGAATGGTATAACTATGGGTGGGTATCTGGTTATGATTTAAATAAATTGATTAAAGTGTTGTCACATCATTTGGGCACCAGATGAATACCAAATTTGGATAAAGTATGATTATTGATATAATATATGCAAAATTAGCATATTTGAGGCTTCTCATCTCTTGGAGTGTTTGGGATGTGATCCAGTCTTATATAATAAAAATAAAAATAAAAGTAAAAAAGCGTAAGATTCTAGCACAATTATATCAAACTTAAGGGATTCAATGTATTTACTCATAAAAAATAAAAATAAAAATATTAAAACATATTTTGTTTAAGTGAGTACTGAGTAATTAATTAATGCCAAATGCTATATTCTTCAATTTCATTTTCAATGATATTTGCCCTTATCATTGAACGAGTTTGGGGTTTGGATAAATGACTCCCTAAATCGATGGTTGGAATCCTACCGATGGCAAAAGCTTAAAAAAGAAAATACCTGGTCTAGATAGGCTGATAGATTATATATATATATATATATATATATATAAATCAATGATATTTGTTATTTAGAAAATGTTATAAGGCTATTTTGATTTCAATATAATATATGCAAAATTAACATATTTGAGGCTTCTCATCTCTCATCTCTTTGGGTGTACGAGGGAATGGTTAATTTATGCATTTTTAGTTCATGTTTCTTTACCTTTTGTTGAGGTCTACATACCTTTTTAGATTATTGTTCTACGGCATGTGCGCCACTTTGTTTTTGCTTTTTTTTTTCTTTTTTTTTTCTTTTTTTTTAATATATATTTTAGGTTCCATCTAAAATTAAAAAAAAAATAAAAAATAAATCTCTTTGGGTGTATGGGATGAGATTCAGTCTTATATAAAATTAAAAGAGGTAAGATTCTAGCCGTAATTATGTTAATCTTTAGTCCTTATGGGCGTAACTTAGCTGGTAGATGGACGAACATGGGATTTGGGCAAATGACTCACAAGTCAGCGGCTTGAATCCTACCAATTGCAAAAGCTTTAAAAATATATATATATATATGGTATAGATAGGTGGATAGAAATATACTGTAAAAAAAAAAAAAAAAAAAAAAAAAAAAATTTATGTCAAACTTTAGGGATCCAATGTATCTACTCCAAAATATATATATATATATATATATATACATGTTTTGTTTAAGTGAGTAATAAGTAATTAATTAATGCCAAATGCTAAAATCTTTGATTTCAATTTCAACAAGGGAGCCCCCAAGGGAGTAGCTCAGTTGGTAAATGGATGAGCTTGAGGCTTGGTCAAATGACTTCCAAGCCAGCGGCTCGAATCCTACCAATGATAAAAAGCTTTAAAAAAATTCCTAGTATAGATAGTATCAAAAAAAAAAAAAATCAACAAGGGATTAAATTGATTGTTGTTGAAACAACAAGGATGATAGTGATATTTTCTCTATTCGTTATTTAGAAAATATTATAAGGCTATATTAACTTAAATTCGTGATTTAAATGTGTGACCTTGTCCATTAATAATAATTCGAGGTTTGGAATATGGGATACGACTCGAACCTGGCCACGACCTTTAATAATAATTCAAGGTTTGGAATATTGAATCTGGCATTAATTAATTACTACATATATAGTAACTTTCAAGTGAGAGATCTCTTTCTTTAATTTCGGTAATGACTTTTACGAAATAATATCGATTTTTATAAATTTTGATTTGAATTTTTGTACAAATAATAAGTTTAATGAAATTCACGTATGAATAAAATTTGAGAATTTTTCAAGCACTAGAACTTTATCCCGATTTTATTAAATATGAAAGCATCGGAAAAATGAGAGAAATATAAATAAAAAAAATTATAAAAAAATAGTTATAGTACTTGAAAATTTCTTAAATTTTATTCATAAATAGATTTCAATGAACTTATTATCCACAAAAATTTTCATATTATAATTCATAAAAATCGATTTGATTTTATCAAGGTCTTTACTTAAATTAAAGTAAGGAATCCCTTACTTGAAAGTTATTATATATGTGCTGATACGTTTATATATTGATAACACTATTATAATAAGTTTTTTTTTTTTTTTTTTTTTTTTTTTGCTTGGAAGAAAAACACTATTATAATATGTTGACATATAAGGTGAGCAGTAATACATTTATAGAGTGCAAATTGGCATTTCTATTGAGATACACAACTATTGAAATTTAATTTGGGCCTGGCCCAGATCACAGGGTTTCGAAAGTTGGGAAAAAGAGTGTCCATGTAGTTGTAAAAAGAGTGGCACTAATGACACTCCTTAAAACTGTATATACGTCATTTTCGTAATTACATCCATCAAAATTATTAAAAACTTTCTAGTTTGTAAATAAACCCCACTTAATATCAAAAATATCATTTCTTTAATTATATTGTATTGTATTTTTGCAAGTACACACCACTTATAGTCTTACACATTATTATGTTATTTAATAAACATTATTATTATTTAAAATTTGTTTATTATCTTTAGTTATATAATTGTTCTTTCTCATCCATCACTTCTTTTTTTCTTCTATGCTTTCCTTCCACAAAATCAGAATATATATATATATATATATATATTAATTTTCAAGTAAGAGATCTCTTACTTTAATTTCGGTAGGAACCTTGACAAAATAATATCGATTTTTATGAATTTTGATCTGAATTTTTATGTGGATAATAATTTTAATGAAATCCAATTATGATAAAATTTGAGAAGTTTTCATGTACTAAAACTATTTATTCTGATTTTATTAAATATGAAAGCATTAGAAAAATGAGAAAAATATAAAAAAAAATCAAAAAAATCAAAAAAATAGTTATAGTACTTGAAAAAATCTCATATTTTATTCATAAGTAAATTTCAATGAAATTATCATCCAAAAAAAGAAAAAAAAGAAATCAGATAATAATTCATAAAAATCGTTTTGATTTCATCAAGTTCCTTACCGAAATTAAAGTAAGGAATCATCGACTTAAAAGTTAATATATATTTATACTTTGATAACACTATTATAATAATAATTTTTTTTGGTTGAACGCTATAATAAATTTATAATAAGTCGACATATAAGGTGAGTAGTAATACATTTATAGAGTTCAATTGGCATTTCTATTGAAATACATATCTATTGAAATTTAATTTGGGCCTGGGCCTGGGCCATATCGCTGGGATTCAAAAGTTGGTAAAAGGAATGTCCATGCATTTGTGAAATGAGTGGCAATAATGATACCTCTAAAAACTATATGTACATCATTTTCGTTATTACAACTATCAAAATTATTAAAAACTTTCTAGTTTATAAACAAACCCCTCTTAATGTCAAAAAATATCATTTATTTAATTATATTGTATTGTATTTTTGTAAGTACACATCACTTATAGTCTTACACATTATTATGTTATTTAATAAACTTTATTATTATTTAAAATTTGTTTATTATCTTTAATTATATAATTGTTCTTTCTCTTCCATCACTTCTTTTTCTCTTTTATGTTTTCCTTCCACAAAATCAGAATATATATGTATATTAACTTTTAAGTAAGTGATCTCTTATTTTAATTTCAGTAAAAACCTTGACGAAATTATATCAATTTTTATAGATTTTGATCTGAATTTTTTTGTAAATAATAAATTTAATGAAATCTACCTATGAAATGATTTGATAATTTTTCAAGTACTAGAACTATTTATCCCGATTTTATTAACTATGAAAACATCCGAAAAATGAAAAAAATATAGGAAAATCTAAGAAAATAGTTATAGTACTTGAAAAATTCTCAAATTTTATTCATAAGTAAATTTTAATGTACTTATTATCCACACAAAAAATCCAGATCATAATTTATAAAAATTGATTTGATTTCATCAAGGTTCTTATCGAAATTAAAGTAAGGGATCTCTCACTTGAAAGTTACTATATATGCTGATATGTTTGTATTTGTATAACACTATTATAATAAAATAAAAATTGACGAAAAACACTATTATAATAAGTTGACATATAAGGTGAGTAGTAATACATTTATAGAGTACAATTAGCATTTATATTGAAATACACAACTATTGAAATTTAATTTGGGCCTGGGCCAGATCGTTGGGTTTCAAAAGTTGGGAAAATGAGAGTCCATACGTATGTGAAAAGTGTTGCGATAACGACACTTAATAAAAACGGTATATACATCCATTTCGTAATTACACTAATCAAAATTATTAAAAACTTTCTAGTTTATAAATAAACTTCACTTAATGTCAAAAATATAATTTCTTTAATTATATTGTATTGTATTTTTTTAAGTATACACCACTTAGAGTCTTACACGTTATTATGTTATTTAATAAACTTTGTTATTATTTAAAATTTGTTTATTATCTTTAATTATATAATTGTTCTTTCTCTTCCATCCCTTCGTTTTCTCTTCTATGTTTTCCTTCCACAAAATTAGAAACTATTTCCATCTTTTCTTCTCTCCTCATATATAGTAGCCCCCTTAATTTATTCTTGATGGTTTTCTATCCATAAATCATTATGATCCGAGGTTTTTCTGATTGGAGAATCATTTCTATTTGTGAAATTAAATTGTATGGATGCATGATTTGTGTCATCTTCCAATTAATGTGGAAGTAGAAAAGTGTTTGAAAAAAACCGAAGAACATCTAATATTGATAACAAAAAAAACAAAAAAAACAAAAAAAAAACAAAAAAAATCTAAAATGTGTTTGAAAGAAATAAAAAATATACATATATTATAGAGAAAAAAATGCATAATTATTTTGTTCTTCTAATAAAAATAATAAAATTAATTTAAAACTTATTTTTTTCACAACTTGGATATTTGATTCATTCTCCATAATTAGCAATCAATTTATATTTCTTTAAAAGAAATTGAAAATATATTTCAAATTAGTACTTAAAAAATAATCTAGGGTTTAAGAAAATGGAAAGAGTTTTTAATGATATATGTTAATATCAAATCATTAATAGGAAAAAAAAATTCACAAGAGATTCAAATAGAAAACTAATTAATTATTATTATTTATTATTGGTATACTTACAAACTATTTAGTCTTCTTGGTAATTTTACTTGAGGGTATTATCGGATTTTGAAAAACATACTAATTTGGAGTGTACATTCAGTTTTTAAGGGGTGCAAAAATTAGGGGTGTACAGCGGATCGGATCCAATGGATTTGTCATGATCCAAGATCCGATCTGATCTGATTGGATCAAAGAAATTACAATCCGATCCGATCCAATCCGATCCAATTATAATATGATCTGATTCGATCCTATCCAATTATAAAATACTTAAATCTGATCTAATCCTATATGATTCGATGGAACAAATTATTATGAAGTCGTTCTTAATATATAAAAGTTATAATGTTCCTAAAATTAATAAAATTAAATAAATAGCCCAAACAGTACTACTTAATTCAAATAAACCAACATAAAAAAAACTGGACCCTCTCATCACCTTGTCTTCACCTCTATAATCTATTGTCATGTGTCTAATATAAAAAATCAATGGTCTAAATTATTTCAATTAATTTTATGTCTTTACTCTATCCAAATATAAAATTAATCAAAATAATTGATTTAGGTGAGAACAAGATGAGGTGAGGAGGGGATCCAAATCCATTCATTCAAGTCATCTAAGTTCTCATTCAAATCTTCTATATTCTCATTCAAATAATCTATATTCTCATTCAACCCATCTACATGTTCATTCTCATTCAAATCATGTGCACTATCATTATCATCTAAACTAGTATTTACATTCTCATTTTCTATTTCATTCTTATTCTCATTCTCATTCTTATTCTCATTCTCATTCTCATTATTTGAATCTTCAATTTCAATTGATTGATTAGGTTTTTTATCCATATAACTTGTAAAAGATTGTATCATCATATCTCTTCTTTCTTTTGCCTTTCTCATCTTGCTTACAAAGTCATATTTTTACGGATGTGTCATAATTATTCAAGAATCAAAATTTTACGTAAAAATTATATTATAATATTTGTTAGATATAGAAGCGGATATGGGTCTCGCTAGGGTGGGATGGATTTTTTTTTTCTTTTTATATAGTTTTTTTTAGTTTTTTTCAATAGTTCTAAATATACCCCATTTAGTTCTAAGTATACCCTAGCCCCAATTCCGATCCTGACTTAAGTTACCACATTTATCTTTATCCTAATAACATCCCAATAACTTAAAAAATAGAGTAACGATATTTGCACCCCTGAAAAACTGTATGTACACCCTTTTTTGTATGTAAACCCCATTAAAAAATTTTAAAATATGAAATCTTGTAAGCATACCCCACATATTACCAAATATACCCTTTCTTTTAATTTTTATTAAAGTCCAAAAGTTGACATTAAATGGCTATTTTTTTCCTTATTTTATATAATACAAAATAAAAAAGGAAAATGAAAAAACGTATATATATATATATATATATATCTATATATTTATATCTGATTGGGTCTTCATCTTTCTCCTTCTTTCTTATTTCCTGTCACTTTAATTGTTAATAATTTTTTTGAGCATCTTTTATTTGTAACTATTATTTCCTTTGTTAGGAAGGAAAGATATACTTTTATGTGTTTCTTATTTTTTTTTTTTTCTTTTAGTTTCTGCCTTGCAGAGGAGTCTTCCACCTTTTCTAGGTAGTCTCCTCCAATTTTTTCTTGAGAGAATGGAATGGTAGTCAGTTTTACATTTTTTATTTGAGTTTTTGTTTTCTTTATTATTATTAATTTTATTTAGTTAGTTATTTAAAAAAAAAAATGATTTAGTTAGTAAAAATTCGAAAAAGTAAATAGTTATAAGAAATTATCATATTTTGAATTAAAATATTAATAATTTAATTTAAGAATAATACTGGAATTTTAAAAATATATAAGTTTGGGGTGTATATACAGATTTAGAGGGGTTTAAATATCGTCACTCTTCGAAAAAGTAAATAGTTATAAGAAATTATCATATTTTGAATTAAAATATTAATAATTTAATTTAAGAATAATACTGGAATTTTAAAAATATATAAGTTTGGGGTGTACATACAGATTTAGAGGGGTGTAAATATCGTCACTCTAAAAATATGTATCAAACCCATTCAAGGCTTCAAGCCCATTATATTTCATTAACCAAGTGAAAAATCAAATCGGGAAATTTTAACCCTTTACTAACTTAAAAATTAAATTGGGAATTTTTTACCCTTTTACAACTAACCAAAAGCAGTCGATCTGTCATATAAATTAATCTCCAAATCTCCAATAATTTCAATTTTATGAGTTTTTATAGCTTTTGGATTTATGGAGTATACAAACGTCAAAAGGAGAAAACCGTAAGTTTTGTTTTGTTTTGTTTTTATTTTTATTTTTAAGTTTATGCTGTAAAATTAATTATAGATTTGTGATGATAATTTTGATTTTTGGTGATTTGTTTAACAACCTAGTTTTTGTTAATACATTAATATGATTGATTTAGATGAAATTATTTATTATTATTATTATATAGTATAATTTTTCATCTCTATGAAATTGCCCACAGCTCACAAAAATAAAATATCTGGTTTCATCCCTGATTAGATAAAAACATAAATAGTTATATAGATTCTCATTCAAATCATAAAGCTATAAAGAGCCCTAATATGAATAGAATAAAAAAGATTGAAAGAAAAAACCTACCAAGAAGAAATTGCAGACCATTCACAGCTGCGAAAGACCCTTTTTTAATTGTAGAAAGAGAAAGAGATCGATCAAGATTCAAGTAGAAGTTGATGAGAGAGAGAGAGAGAGAGAGAGAGAGAGGATTTTGCCGTTGTTGTTGTTTTTGATTTGGTTCAAATTGACAAATATTCTGCACCAAAAAAAAAATGACAAATATTGTCGACCGTTTGTTTTGTTGTAGCATAATGACGATTTTAAAAAAGAGAATAAATAAAAAAGCAAATAAAGGAATAAAAACAAAAGATTGTTTTCAAAAAAAAAAAAAAAACACTAAAAACACAAAGTAAAAAACTAAAAAACAAAGAAAAAAGAGATCAGATCAGTTAGGGGTCCCAGTAAAATGTTTGGTTTACTGTCCCCTCCGACCGACTCAGATTTCAAATATCATCATATTGTGTTATTCATAGATCTCCACGGTTCTAAACAGACTCTTGATTTGATTGGTGTCGGGATTTAGAAAAAAATAAAATAAAATGGTTAGATTATTTATAATAATTGAATTTCTTATGTGAAGCAAGAGTCAGAGATCACATCTAGGATTTTCTAGATTGCTCCCACTTGCGATTCTATTCGAGTATTCCTGATTATACTAATCAATTACTCCCATATTATAACTTTACCTTTCTCAGACCACTATGATGACAAACAACTAATAAAAGATAAAAAGGAGATCGCAAACGATAACAAATCGATCGTGCTATTGTTTACGTTGAGGAGTTGTTATTCAAGATTTGAATAAATTATAATAAAATATAAATGAATTTATTTATAGAATTATTAATTTTAGGTTAACTTGTTATGTGTTTCTAACATAAATAATAATATTTAAATTTTGAACCTGGAATATTTTTTGACTGGAACCAACACCTGAGTCAAAAACATTAATTGAAACAACAAAGAAGATGTTTAATTCTTTGATTTTCTGGAATTTATTATACATATATGACCACACTGGATCAATCAACATAGAAATTAAAACCAGAGTACAAAAAGATTCAAGGACTTAGAATATAATTATATCATGCATTAATTAAACGGAAATTGATGAAATTTTAGGGACATGAACAGGAAAATTATCAATCTCATCAATCCAAGGATTCTTCTCTTTTGCAGGATTGATGGTCCTCAATGCTCTCCACACAGCACTGTTACACTTGAATCCTGACCCGAATGCAATCTGCCAAGTCCTATCACCTTTTCGGATCCTTCCTTTAGCTTCAGAGTAAGCCAATTCATACCACAAAGAGCTGCTTGAAGTGTTACCAAACCTGTACAAAGTCATTCTTGAAGGCTCCATATGCCACTCAGACAGCTTTAGGTTCTTCTCCATCTCATCTAACACCGCTCTCCCTCCTGCGTGTATGCAGAAATGCTCGAAAGCCAACTTGAAATCCGGAATGTATGGCTTTACCTTCATCTTAAAGATCTTTTTCGCGACCAAAGTTGCGAAAAACAAGAGCTGCTCGGAAATTGGAAGGACTAATGGTCCAAGAGTGGTGATATTTGTTTTGAGAGCATCACCAGCTACAATCATGAGGTCTTTTGAGAGTGAGACTCCAATCTGATTAGTGTCATCTTCTTTTTGTGTGACACAATTGTAGCACTTATCATCCGCACCCTTATGAGTACGAATAGTGTGTACAAGTTGATACTTTGAACGGCGACGATCGGATGATCGGTTGGAGAGGAGGATAGCTGCACCGCCGACTCGAAATAAGCAATTTGTGACGAGCATGGATCGTTCATTGCCTTCATACCAGTTGTATGTGATGTTCTCTGTGCTGACCACTAGTGCATATGAGTTTGGATGTACCTGTAAAAGCTGTTTAGCGAGATCAATAGAGATAATCCCAGCACTACAACCCATACCACCAAGATTAAAGCTCAAAATGTTCCCTCTAAGCTTGTATCGATTCACAACCATAGCTGACAAAGACGGCGTCGGATTGAACAGACTACTATTCACCACAAGAATCCCAATATCTCTAGGCTTCACTCCAGTTTTAGCCAAAAGCTCATCGATTGCGCCGATAATCACGGTCTCTGTTTCCTTCCTCGCATCCGCCATTGACCGTTTATGAGGAACCTGCATCAACCCTTCAGGGCCGTAAGTCATTTGCCCAACACCTGATCTCTCCAGGATTTTCTTTTTAAAAGCTATACTCTCTTCTGTGAACTTGCCTGTTCTTTTCACAATTTCAGTGTAGAATTCTCTGCTGCACATGAGAGCTGGTTCAGGCTTGTAACATGCAAAATCGACCAAGTAAACTTTCCTGGGACAACTCATCAAGTAAATGGTACATGTGACAACAATGGAAACTGAACAAAGAATGACAGTCACCAAATTAAACCTCAGGTTTTCCCGTAATTGAATGAAATCATCAACTGTTAGGGTCGAGAGATGAGTTAAAACAACAACAAGGAGTGGTATGAGAAAGAAATAGAGAGCATTGGAGATCAAATAATGGTAACCAAGCTTAACGTATTTGAGTCTAACGGAGAGAAAAAAGTTTGGCAGATTCGTTGTTTGAGGTTGAGCATGAATCAAATTCGATGTTGCTTCATTTTCTTCCATCTTTTTTGCCATTTCATTCACCATTATCACAGTGCAAAAACACACGTAATATTGATCACAGACACTTGTAGAAACCGCCCAAATAGAAATTTTGTATAGAATGAAAGGAAACCCAGAAGGGTAGCTAGATAAAGATATAAAAAACAGAGAAAGCTAGAAATGAAGCCAGATATTTTTATTTATGTTGTTGGTAAAGCACCATCGCCTTTTCCATTTACACGGTAATTGGTGAATTGTTTTTGTCTTTTCCTCTTAGGGGTATTATTGGAGAAAATATTGTATGGAACTGTCTCGTGGTGAGACCATTAGACCGTCTAATGAAATTGTACAATTTATTTTGGGAATATAAAAATAAAGAGTGGTGCTATTGACACACTCTCTACTGATCTATTTATGTCCAATTTGTTTAAATTTTGATTTAATTAAATAAAGTTAAATGTTTTTGTTAATTTATTTTATTTATTTTCAAAACTAACATTTTACTTATTTTTCAAACTTAATAAACATCATCTCTAATATCTCTATCTATCTCAAATTTCTTTATCTCTGGTTTCGTTTTTCTCTTACCTCCCATGAACGAATTTTTATTCTTTCTTTTTATTTCTTTTTTAGGTTTTTTTTTTTTTAATATCAAACTTTATAGAAAAAGGCTAAGAAGTCACAAGAAAATAGCAAAGAACAGAGCAATCTAAGACAAAACACATAGAGAAAAAAACGAAACAGCCCATATACAAAATTGAACAAGAAGCAAAAAACAAGTATTTGTTTTGGTTATCATCATTTCACTCTCAGATTCTAAACAAGTAATGAGATTAAATAATAATCAATATCTCATCTGTCTAATACATCCCAAGTGTTTGATTTATTATTTAAATAGAATCCGGTACAAGTATTTTTAGGGTTTGAGAGTTATGAAAAAAAAATTCAAGAAGAGGATTAAAAGAAACTTAAAAAAAAAAAAAAAAAAAAAAAAAAAAAAAAAAAAAAAAAGGAATGTATGGTTTTATTATATATACTTTACAGAATATTTTTTCTTTTTTAAATTGTATGTTTTTTTTAGTAATTTTGAAAAAGGAAAAAAATAATACTTAATAATTAAAAAAAGTAGATATAAATAGATCAGTAGGGGATGTGTCAATAACACCATTCAAAAATAAATTATAAAATTCTAATTTGATACAATTTTATTGGACGGTTTCACGGTCTCATCACATGACAGTCCCATATAAGATTTTTTCTTACCAGAGACCTCTCACTCTGTATTTATTTTTTCTTTTGTCTTTTTTATTTTTTATTTTTTGTTTTTGTTTTTTCCTTCTGGAATATGCACATGAGCTGGTGGAGCCCTTAACTTGTATCGCTCATTTACGTTGCTTGTAAAGCTCTAGAAATTTGAATTCAATATCTTTACGGGTTTTATCGGCTACGCTGGCTGAGCTCAAGATATTTATTTCTCGAATTATCTGTTAAATTAATTTTTATCGTTATAAATAGATCTATTGATATTTATAATTGATAATTATTATTTATTTATTTTATTTAAATATAAAATTTTATTTTTAAATATTTTAAATCAAGAAAAAATTAATCGTATACGAGGATCTTAATTATTTTCTCATGGACCAACTCCTCCTACGTTGAATGTCTTAACAACAATTGTATTTATTCAATTTAATATTTCAATTTGACATGATTTTTAATTAACCGAAAGCACATATCAGAGACTTGAAACTTGAGCCCGTTTAATCACTTTAATCAATAGTTTCTTGTCAGTGCGTCGAAATCATCAAAGATATTTTAATTGTTTGTCTCCGTTGGTAACTTTTTTTTTTAATGATAAAAATTAAGACCGGTTGGCAGTCACATGGTTTAGGGTTTATT
This sequence comes from Acer negundo, assembly GCA_035582765.1. NCBI lineage: Eukaryota > Viridiplantae > Streptophyta > Magnoliopsida > Sapindales > Sapindaceae > Acer > Acer negundo. The sequence goes on from CM069233.1 coordinate 37,583,508, forward strand.
ATATGCTACGTGTTTGGTTCAAGGGAAACATCAAGAAAGTACTGTTTATTTTCCTTCTTAATCGAGAATTGCTAAATTCAATCGCAAACATCACTCTCTAAATTCATATGATATTTACTTTTTCAATCTTAAATCATGAATCATAATCAAGAAACACTTTTTTTTTTTTAACAAAATAAGCAATCATCTATTTATAATATAAATATTAATTTATCTTTTATTTTATAAAAATACCATCAAAAACCAAAATCTACATCAATTATTTTCAATAATTTTTTTTCTTCTTCTCATCCTTCAACTTCTCAGCAATGTTGTCTCTTCTTAAATTTCAATTCAAGGGAAGATGGATGCAATAAAAGAATTTGGAATAACATTTGCAGATATTTCTTTTATTTTTATTTTCTTTCTCTAATCACCGTATAAAAATTATTTACTGTTAAATATTTCGATGCATGTATATTTATACGTTTGTGAGAATGAATGTACGTATTTATGGATAACTTTATAACTCAAAAGACTAGTCTTATGAGTTATGACATCCACTAATATATATACTCATCTTTTATTAATGTGAGATTCATTCTTTCTTCTTAAACTTCACACATGGATTCTCTAATATTTACAACTTAATAACTTAACAAGATATGTGTATATATATATAGCATGTGTATTGTGCAAAGCATAATTATCATGAAAATTGAAGTTCACATGTCTTATTGGTTATTGGTTGGTGATTTTAAAATGTTTTGAAGTTTTATCGTCAAGATTCAAATCCAAGTCTCTGTAGGGTTTAATTAAAAGACAGATAAAATTTAATTTAAATTTTGAAAAAAAAAAATTCGAATATACCCTTCTTTGTTCTTAGTTTTAATTCATTTAGACAAGGTTTTTTTTTTTCAAACATTGAAAAAAAAAAAACAACACTATAATTGAATGAAATAATTAACTTTGGATGGTTACATGAGTATGCTGGTAGAATTGAGATTGGACGACACATGATTCCCATTCATAAATCAAAGTTAAAAAAAAATAAAATAAAAATAAAATAAAAAATAAAAATTTGGGATAGTTGTGATAATCCAGTTCATTTGATTCATGATCTAGAGGTCATAATCTCATATCATAGTGGCTTTATATTATCTAATTACATTATTTAAAGTTCAGATAGACAGTAAAATATTTGTGGATGCATGTGAAGAAAGATTCACATTGATTAAAAAACAATTCCTTTTTTTTGTACTTTAATATCGTAATTGTCGTAAAGCTAATAAATAATGTGTGGATAGACGATAGTGATATGCAACAAAGCATATTCCCTCCGTGTTCTTTTGTACAGAAAGAGGTTGCTATTTTCACACTTTATGTCAGTTTTTATTTTTATTTATTTATTTATTTATTATTTTTATTTATTTATTTTTATTTATTTATTTATTTATTTATTTATTTGTTTATTTATTTATTATTATTTGAATGATATCAAGCCTGAATATAACATCATATTTTAGTTTTGAAAAGTTGTTAGTCAAGTTTCTATTTCCATAATCCATATCGGTCATCTCCAATCCATCTGCATTCTTTGTACCATTTACACTATGTTTGTTTGGAGGGAAATATAGAGGGAGGGAGAGCAAATCACTTGTTTGGTTGGAGAGAGAAGTAGAGGGAGAGCAGGAGAGGAGGGAGTGCTTCTCCCTTTGGGCCCACAAAATTGAATCCTCTCCAATTTGGACGGATTCAAGGAAGGAAGGAAGGAGAGTGATAGGGGGACAAAGACAAAAAAGTCCTCCCTTTTTATATTACCCTCCAAATTTTTAAAGGTCAATTTGTAATTTAATAAATTAAATATCAATCCATCAATCCAACTCTCATTTCAATACCAAACAACATAGATGATTGATGTTATCCTCCCCATCCCTCCTACTCTCCTTCCCTCCCTCCCAATTTATCCATCCCTCATACTCTTCCTCTCTCCTACCAAACATAGCCTTAAGTTGCAGTGAACGGTATTGTGTAATCTCTTGACGTAACACTGTTCACTTGGCGCAAAAAATGCTCCTTTTATTATTATTATTATTTTTTTATCCCTAAACTTTAACTTAATCATAGTTTGACCCTATTAATTAAAATCTATTTTGATTATATCCTTTATTTAAAGTTTTTGCTTGATCATAGTTTTACCCTTAATCAATTAAATTTATTTCAATTTGGTCTTTTTTTATTATTTAATGATTTTGTTTTAATTTAATTATTATTTACATTAACATTTATAACAAACTAAAATTAAGTGTATAGTTGAAAATTTTTAATGCAATTTTTTTTTCTTTTTACATAAATCACTTAATTGCCACTAATTGGAAGACACTAAAATTGAGGAGAAATACAACATAAATTACAACAACGATATAGTAGTCTGGAAGATCATTTTTGGATCCTCTAAGATTATTGTAAAAATTGGCCAAAAGACCCAGATGTATTTTGAGATCCCTAGCCTTGTTGTTGAACTCTTAATTGTTCACGATGTATAAACACACATAGGTTTGGATCAGTTATGGAATTCAAATCTAACATTAAAATTCTGTCTTCTTAATAATTTTTTAATGTACTAATTTCATAATTTCTTAACTTCTTGCAATATTATGTTAATTATGAGTGAAATGTTAATTGTGAAGAAATAATAAAAAATGGAAAGAAAGGGAATATTCTTTTTCATGTAACATTTGGTGCAATAGGTTAAAGATGGAAAAACAAAATAGTGTGAAAATTACATCATATTAATACAAAAGTTGCATTAAAATAAGTTTTTAGGTTAGAGATGGTCTAAGTACAAATTTTTACACGGTTTTCGACCATTACAATAACGGATAACCATAAGCTTTCAAGATTGAGACTATAATTAATGTACAATAGAAATAACGTGTGCAAGACTATTCTCAACATGATCCCAAATGCATAGATCAATCAATGGTTTACAAATTTTCCCATTAAAAATTTAAGAGCAAACAGAGCATGGATTTATAAGTTTTGATTTGTATCTCCTTTTTCTTTCCTCAGACTTAATATATATATCGGTATTCTTTGTATAATTGTATGTACATTTCCAACAACACGACTTAGTAGTATGTCTCATTCACACCTATATCATTAATTAATATGCTTGAATCATGTTCTTCTTTACAAATCCTAAATTAATTGTAATAGTTCATAACAAATTTTAATATATACAGTCATGTTATGATGACAATTTTAAATACTTCACAAGTGCAAGAATCTATTGGAGTGTATATTTGAAAATATATATGATTCCCAAGCCACGGAAATTGATGAAAAATCAATCTAATTCTAAATTTAAATTTAATCATACCCTGGTTAAGAGAGAGGGATTAAGTGAAACTAAAATTAAACTAATCAAACAAATAATTAAATTTGCACAAAGAGAATTGAAAACAATCAACTAACAAATACTGAGGTATCAGAATTCATCACTATTTAACTAGATAATTTTATGATAAATTATAAATTAAATTCACTAAATTAGAGTGATAATTAAAATTCAATTGAATGACATCTCATTAAATTTAACATTAATCCAATTTGATAAAAATCATAATTAAGTTTGTTTTTCTTCGCTTAAAAACACTATTCTTAAGCATTCTATTCATCCCATTTAATGAAAAATAAGGAATCAAATGATATTATAATTAGCATAGAATAATATTATATATATATATATTTTAGGGATAGACTCGAACCCACAACCTCATGGTGTATGTGTGAGGTGGCAAACCACTAGACCAATCTCATCTTGTCAATTAAATATAAATCTAGAACATTTCCAATGCTATTATGAATTTAGAGAAAATTTAGTGACACATATGATAGATAGATAATGAGATAGAAAAATAATTTACAATGCAATTATATAACTTCAATATACAGTTTTAATATGTAGGTGATGTAACAAATTTTTTGAAACTCTCCTATTAGAAATGCTAAATTAAGATTTCTAAATATTTTTGACAATAATATTATTGTTAATTTAATTATAAAATAAAATAGGAGCAATAGTGAAATTAATATCTATATGATTAGTAATAAAATAGATATATATTTCATTTTAGTTAAAGATGTCGATATTATCATTTATGAATATGATTTTATTATAAGTGGACCATATATAAATTTGAAAATATCATGATTTTTTTCAACAAATATCATGATTTTTCGGTCGGTGAAGATGATCTTGTCTTTGATTTAATACATTGTGAAGCACCTATTTCGTCTCTGTTCCTTTGTGCTTTAATAAACATGCACACACTGACACACGTCTCTTTGCCTCTTTGTGTTTTTTGACTTTTTCACACACAAAGCAGTCACTTTTGCATGTTGTTTTTTGACTTTGTCACACACAAAGCAGTCACTTTTGCATGTTGTTTGCCGACCATATATGCATAAACTGCATGAGCAATTTTTCTTCTTGTTGACTGCTCTCGCAGTTCATTTTTGTTTTCAATTTTGGAACCAAAATCCCCAACAGTTGAGTGCACTCAAGTATTAGAATCGTGGTTTTTGAAAACTATAATGAATATAATTAATGAGTATATATAATATTTAATTTATTTTTAATTAATTTAATTTACCCTTTTTATCGATTTGTGTTGAAATATTTTTATAATTAAAATTTCTATAAAATATTGGTATATAAATCGTATTTGTATGTGACTGTATAAATACATTAAAGATGAGAATATATATTTCTCTATTTTGTTTTTTTGTGTGGCTAAAATGGATCAATATTCAAAATAAATATTGATATGTCGTATTTGGCTATCAATAATAATACGTGATATTAAAATATTTTAATATTTAATTATGTGAAAATTATAGTTTGGTCCTTATCTTTTAAGGAGACCTCACTTTTTTACTCCACTTAGATGTATTAGGGTGTTTGGTCCTAATCTTTTTAGAAATGTATAAAAAAAAAGCCTTTATGACTAAAGAGTTGACGATCAACGTTAATAGAAATGTTAAAAATACGGTTTTACCCCTAAGCAATATGAAAAGATTGAAATACCCCTCTAACAATTACTCTTAAACTCATTTAATACTTTTAATATTCCAATTTTACCATTGAATATTTTTATTTAAAAAATTCAAAAAATTGAATGTTGTTGAAGAGTCATTATAAAATGAAGTTAGACAAAAATAAATTAGAAAATATCTTTAAAAACCCTTAAAATGCACAGACATATATATTAATAGTTATTAAAAAAAAAAAACTAATTATTAAAGAAATTTAATGAATTAAAAAGAATTTAAATATATTAAAATATATAAACCAGTATTGTTTTTGTAAGTATTAGTTGTCTTTGTAAGTTTTAATTATCATCAATCTGATCGAACAGCATCATCATCAATCACATTTCCACACCCAAACCACCCATCATCAATTCCACAGCCAAACCATCATCAATTCAACATCATCAGATTCTATTCAGATTCAATAAAACTAACCCCAAAAGAAACCCAGCCAAACCATCATCATCATCATTCAGTTTCATCATCAACAAACCCAAACCAATCCTCATGCGATCAAACCTAAAACCAATCGAAACCAATCGAATCCAATCGGCGCCGGTTAGAGAGAGAAAGAAGGCATGGGAGGTCGTCGTCGTCGCCGGGATTGTCCTTGCTGTTGAGTTCGAGCGCCGCGCTTGGTGGTGGTTTGGAGATGGTGGTTATGAGTGATGACTGCAATGGCGATTGTGGTCTGTTGAAATTGATTTTAGGATTTTAATTTTATTTTGATTTTGCTTGTTGGGTTAATTTTGATTTTGATTTCGGTTGGATTTGGTGGTCGAATGGTGTGGCTGTGGAATTGATGATGGGTGATTCACGGTTGGATCTGGATTTGGGGGTTTCGTGGTGGCTAATGGTTGAAATTTTGTGGTGTTTGATGAAGATGAACTGATGAAGATGAAATTTCGCGGTAGTAAGACATTCAAAACTTAGAATTGGGTTAAAAATATTTTTTGGTGAAAAAATATAAATTTGCAGATGTCTGATTACCAGATGTGTCAAAATATTATTTTTCCAGATGTGTGAAATTGTAGGGAGAAGCTTTCAGATCCATTTTTATATAAAAAAAAATAAAATTATTTGATTTAACTTATAAATTAGACTCTTTTTTTTTTTTTTTTTTTTTTTAAATTGAATATGATTCTATATATAATAATAATAATAATAATAATAATAATATTGTAATAAATTTTTTAAAAAACTTTCAAAAAAATTATATATATGTCTGCATTTTAAGGGTTTTTAAAGATATTTTCTAATTTATTTTTGTCTAACCTCATTTTCTAATGACTCTTCAACAACATTCATTTTTTTTTTGAATTTTTTAAATAAAAATATTCAATGGTAAAATTGGAATATTAAAAGTATTAAATGAGTTTAAGAAAAATTGTTAGAGGGGTATTTCAGTCTTTTCACACCAAACTGTAATTCCCCCTTTAATTATTAATTGAAGCATAAACCATAAAAGGCTACCCAAAATATTTGCCCATATCATGCCCAAATGATGTGTTATGTGAGTTATCAAGATTCTATCATTCCAAACATAAGTTCATGATTTACAAGATTTCGACAACTCATATGTCGCGTCATTTATACATGATTTTGATAAATATTTTGGACAACCTAACATTACCCTTGAAAATTATTCCATTAATTAGAATTGGGCAATTACCAATTAGGTCTTGGGCTTTTTTAAAAATATTTTATTAATATATATTTTTTTTAAATTCCGAATTGTTTACGACTTTTACAAGTGATCAAATTGGTCCTCACATTTTTCTCAAGTGCCTAATTAGTCATTTCTTTTTAGAAGTGATTAAATTTATCTCTCTAATAATTTAACGGTGTTAAATATAACAGTTGAGTTTAACATAGTTAAAGTACATAAACACCCTTTATTTGTCATAGTAGAGCAAAATTATTTTGTCTTTTGTGTATTAAATTCACCATTATAATTACGATAAAATCCAAAAATATTATTAATAAAACACCATTTGTACCTTTTTTAATTAAAATTATCTAAATATATATATATATATATTAGTAAGACAATATCAATTATACCCTTATTTTATAAATAAAAGTTACCATCCACTACTAGTTTAGTCTTTTACTATTTATATATATATATAATTTTTATTAATATTATACGAGCTCTTTTTTCAAAATTATTTAAAAATCAAAACCTACAAATAAAATAAATAAAAATATATATGTGCTAAAAAAAACTATACATATGCTACTATTATATTGTTTAGGAGTAAAGTACAATTTTAGAGTTAAAATCGACTGACGGAACTTAATTAGAGAGAATAATTTGATACTTAGAAAAAATGTATTTGTAAAAATCATAAACAATTGAAATCTTAAAAAAAAAAAAAGTCGGAGCCTAATCGGTAATTGTCATTAGAATTTCAGCCTACACGTTAAAAATAAAACAACAGTGGAGATCTGCCCGTAGAACTTGGGTCATGAGACCAACCCAACCGGATCTCATTATCCAAATTTCTCCCGGATCTCCAATAACCCGCCGTTCTAGTTTGATGGGGCACCCTAGTTGTTATAAGAGTTGGAGGCCAACGTGTTCTCTTTTTCCAGGCCCAATACAAACAATATTGGGATGTTGTTTCACTACAACAAGGCCAAGCCTAATTAACTTCAATTCTTAATCCATCAATTTCCTGATTTGCAAATTGCAAGAAAATATATTTAATTAAAATAAAAAATAATAGAAAAACTAATTAACAAAAATATATTGTACTTATATAAATGATCACATTGATCAATCAACATAGAAATTGAAACCACAGTAAATAAACGGTACTAGTTTCTACATATGTTTTATACATATGGAGCACAAAGATATTACAACATAAAACTATATAATATATTATAGTAAACATGCATTAATTAAACGGCAATTGATGCAATATGAGGGACATGAACAGGAAAATTATCAATTTCATCAATCCAAGGATTCTTTTCTTTTGCAGGATTGATGGTCCTTAATGCTCGCCACACAGCACTGTTACACTTGAATCCTGACCCGAATGAAATCTGCCAAGTCCTATCGCCTTTTCGGATCCTTCCTTTGGCTTCAGAGTAAGCCAATTCGTACCACAATGAACTGCTTGAAGTGTTACCAAACCTGTACAAAGTCATTCTTGAAGGCTCCATGTGCCACTCGGACAGCTCCAGGTTCTTTTCGAGCTCGTCTAACACCGCTCTCCCTCCTGCGTGTATGCAGAAATGCTCAAAAGCCAGCTTGAAATCCGGAGTGTATGGCTTTATCTTCATTTTAAAGATCTTTTTCGCGACCCAAGTTGCGAAAAACAAGAGCTGCTCGGACATTGGAAGAACTAATGGTCCAAGCGTGGTGATATTGGTTTTGAAGCCATCTCCAGCGACACTCATGAGGTCTTTTGAGAGGGAGACACCGATTTTATTGTTGTCATCCTGTCTTTGCATGACACAGTTGTAGCATTTATCATCCGCACCCATGTGAGTACGAATGCTGTGGACAAGTTGATATTTTGAGCGGCGACGATCGGATGATCGGTTGGAGAGGAGAATAGCTGCACCGCCGACGCGAAATAAGCAATTTGTGACGAGCATGGACCGTTCATTGCCTTCATACGAGCTGTAGGTGATGTTCTCTGTGCTGACCACTAGCGCATATGAGTTGGGGTGTATCTGTTACATACCAGAGAGAATTACTTGTAAATGAATTAGTTCATGACACACGTTTAGGCAAAACTTTGGAGAATTTAATAAACAATTATTAGGTGCGAGATTCAGTTTGTTTGTTTTTATTTTATTTTATTTTATGGGATTTTAGATTATTGTATATTATAAACTGTTTTGTAGCATTATAATTTATAAATATGTTAATGCATATGATAAATTATTATCCCATAAACCGTAAGTTTTAGGCCTTGATGATATATAGTCAAAAACCGTGACCACTTTTGCTTTGAGTTTATGGATAGATATATGGTTATTTCAATTATGATATATAGAGTTTATGTTTCTCACATGCAAACCATCAAGTATCAACACCATGATTAAATTTAATGAATTTTCATGAAAAGTTTTGTATGGATGCTAAGAATCATGGGATATATTTGATTTTTTTTTTTTCAAAAGTTTTTGTATTTAGTAACTATTTTTTCTAGATTTTTTAAGTTATAACATTTTAAAAATCGGAAAATATAGAAAAAAAATTCAAGAAACAGTATTAAAAAATAATTGAAAATTTTCCCAAAATATATCTCATCTATCTTAAATTACATTAAAATATATATATATCAAAATTCATTAAATATTAATGTGGATATAAGATGATTTACCTAAACATAAGGTTGATCATATCAGGTATTCCAAAAAAAAAAAAATCCAGGATACTTTCATGCCTGCATCAATCTATAAGTCCATTCGGGATTGCATTAAAAAAAAAACAAAAAAAAATGTCATATATCCCAGTGCCCCAAAAATGACAGTCTTTCTCTCTACCTCATTATTTGTCTAATTTCCTGAATCTGAAATGCAGGGGGAGGGTGGTGAAATGCAGAGGGGCAGAGACAAGAGACTGAGAGAGATCAAAAGTCAAGCATCTAAGCAAGTAAAGAGGAAAGCTGACACAGTTTTAGACACTAGTATCTAGGTGTGGAGTGTGGACATGTCTAAACTCTAATCACGATCCTCACTTTGCCTTTTCTTTTCCTGTTTTTTTACTGGTTTTTTTAATTCTTTCCTAATCGAAATTTGCACGTTAGGTATTAATATCACATTATTCACCATATAATTTTATAAATAACAAGATGTTACCATCTCATATGTCAACATCATTTGAGAAATAATTTGAGAATAAATTTAAAAAATCTAACATTATTATTTTTTAAAAATATAAATGAAACATCTACTTACAAGATGTTACCATCTCATATGTCAACATCATTTGAGAAATAATTTGAGAATAAATTTAAAAAATCAAACATTACTATTTTTTAAAAATATAAATGAAACATCTACTTACGTAAGAAAGAAATAAATAAATTAACAAATCTTAACAATATATTTAATTTCTTTTATGTTTTGATGTCAACATCTAAAAAATAAATAAATAAATAAATAAATAAAAAAAAAATCTAAGAAATAAAAAGAACATGAGAGAATCTTGATCCTTTAAACCCACCCGGCCCCTACTGGGATCTTACAATTTTATTTTTTAATTTTGCAAGCAAACCGTATGAAAGCATACAGGAAATTAGTACTTGATGTCACATGATTGTTATCCATGTTATAAACTTATGAATTGAATGATTATTAGCCATTCAGATAGAGTAAATCCAAACTCATATCTCAACTTTCATCTCAATCTGTGATGTGACAATTCGGGGAACAAATGCTCATGGAAAGTGAGATAAGTCCTGTAATATGAGAAATAAAAGCAACCCATACCACCAAAATTAACAATAGAAGCAATATGATAAATAGTAGACCTGTAAAAGCTGTTTGGCGAGGTCAATGGAGATAAGTCCAGCACTGCAACCCATACCACCAAGATTATAGCTCAAAATGTTCCCTCTAAGCTTGTACCGATTCACAACCATAGCTGATAAAGACGGCGTCGGATTGAACAAACTGCTATTCACCACAAGAATCCCAATATCTCTAGGCTTCACTCCAGTTTTAGCCAACAGCTCATCAATCGCGCCAGTAATCACAGCCTCTGTCTCCTCCTTCGCATCCGCCATCGACCGTTTAGGTGGATCCTGCATCAAGCCTTCGGAGCCGTAAGTGGTCTGGCCAATACCTGATCTCTCCAGGATTTTCTTTTTAAAAGCTATACTCTCTTCTGTGAACTTCCCTACTCGTTTTACTATCTGCATGTAAAGTTCTTTAGTGCACATGAGAGCCGGTTCAGGCTTGTAACATGCAAAGTCCACCATGTAGACTTTCCTGGGACGACTCATCAAGTAAAGGGTACATGTTAAAACAATGCAAACCGAACATAGAATGACGGTCACGAAATTTATCTTCAGGTTTTCTAGTAATTGAATGAGATCATCGACTGTTAGGGTCAAGAGATGAGTTAAAACAGCGAGAATGACTGGTAGGAGCAAGAAATAGAGAGCATTGGAGAGTAAATAATGGTAACCAAGCTTAATGTATTTGAGTCTAACGGAGAGGGAGAAATTTGGAAGATTTTTTTTTTCATCAGCCATTATAATAACAGTGCAAAAACTCACACGTAATATTATTGGCCACAGACGCTTGTAGTAACCGCACAGATAGCTATCTCAAAATTTGGAAATTTTTAGAGCCTTGTGGGATGATTCTACTTTGCATAGAATAAAAGGAGAATTTAATTAACTTTTGAGGATAAAAAAAGTAGAGAGAGAGAGCTAATGAAGTAAAAGCTATAGAAAATGAAGGTTTGAAAAGATTCGCCGAAAATATAGTCGAGAGAAAACAGATACAAAAGCGAAGAGCGAGTATTGCATGCGTTTCAATGAAAGGGAGAGTGTGAAGGGAATTTATAGGCAGAGGGGGGAGAAGGAAGAAATTAAATGGGCATATGTACTATGGAGCAACTAGCCAACTACCCAAACCTATTTTTAATTTTTTTTTTATGGGCTTTGCTACGTACAATAGGGGTTGCAGTACCGCTGTAACCCCTAATGGAAAAAAAATGAAAAAACACATGGAATCCGCATAATAAATACATGGAACTCACATGTTTTTTTTTTTAATATTTTTTTTCATTACGCAACTCCGGTTGCATATATATTTACTCTTTTTTTATAAACTATTATTGCAAATTGAAAAGCAATTAAAGTAGAGTAAATATATATACAACGCGTGACACCGCTTTGGAAAAAAAATAAGTGAATAAATATAAGACCCATGTGTTTATTACATGGGTCCCATGTGTTTTTCCAAATCAGTGTTGTTGTAATGCTACAACCACCGTTGTATATAGAATTACTCATAAAAGAAATATTATCCGAGAAACTACGATATGCAGTGATGATAATAGGCTTACTGTTTAAGTTATTTCTACTCACTGATATCCTATTTTGTTGCCATGCAAGATAATAACACTGTTTTTCTTTTTCCCAACACATGAACTCTGATAGAGATTTGATGAGCCGGTATTGTTGATAGGGGTAAAGCCAGGATTTTGGTTTTAAAGGGACCAAAATAAAAACTAATATAGTAGGTTACACTATCTTCAAATAATATTAGTAAGAATCCCGCACAAGAAAAAGTGCGGAATCCCACACATGATTTTCAACAAAATGTGATATCGTTTGGTGTTAAAAGTAAGGAGACAAATATATAAATAAAATAGATATTAACTAATTAAAATGTAACATGTCTATTTTATATCTAGAAAATTATTTATAACTAAATCAATCTAATTTTCTTCCTAATTTTCATTTTAATTACATAATCAAAGAGGGTATGAGAAAACATCTTTTATTTTGTTTCAAAATCTATGTCTATTCTTAACGGTATGTATATAATATTTTAATAGTTCTTGGCTTATAAAATTTAAATTTAAAATATCATTACACCATAGATATATTTAAATCACAATTATTTACATAATTTTAACATAATTTTATAATATTCATGTCAAACCAAATTAACTTATAATAATTTTGAACAAAATTTAAATAATAAACTAATAAAATAAATTTATCAAAATCAGATTACAAAATAAATAATAAAGGTAGTTGCTATAAGAGTTCAATATTTACTTAGTTTACTCTAGTGAAATCTATAAATATATATATATATACATATATAATATACACTAAATTAGGTAATAAGTATGAAATAATATGAAATTAAAATATTAAAATGAATTGATTTTATCTCATATTTTAATGTTCAATAGAATTATGGATTATTAGTTAATTTATATTATTAAAATAATAGAAGGACAAGATATTAGCTGATTAAAGTAATTTTGATTGGCTCACATTTTAATTTTATGTAAATTTATTTATTTATTTTCGGGGGGTGGGGGGGTGTAAGAATTAAAGAAACACTTGATCAGTCCCGATGGGCGTAACTCAGCTGTTAGATAGGCGATATTATAGTTTGGGTAAATTATAGTTTGGGTAAATGACTTTCAAGTTAACGATTTGAATCCTATCAATGGTAAAAGCTTAAAAAAAAAATATATCCGATTTAGATAGATAAATAGATATATACTGATGGTTAATTAAATTGGTACTTGCAAGTAGTTACAACAATATAGTACACAGCAGGTAAATTCTTTAAATAATTAAGATTAGTTATTTTCTAAGAATTAAAGAAACACGTGATCAGTCCCAATGGACGTAGCTCAGCTGTTAGATAGGCGAGTTTATAGCTTAGGTAAATGACTCTCAAGTCAACAATTCGAATCCTACCAATGGTAAAAGCTTTAAAAAAAATATCCGATTTAGATAGATAGATAGATATATACCGACTAAAAAACACGTAATCATAACCAAATTATGGTACAACTTTTCTCTACACTATATTTAGTTATTTACTTGAATATAATTCAAGAAGAAGCATATTATTATTACTATAATAATAATCAATATTATTATATATATTTTGAAATATTATATTAATTTAAGATTTATGAAGATAGACAAATTCGAATCCACAACCTCGTGGTATTATATTTGTATGGGACAAACCATATATCATTTAATTTTCTATGGATATTATTATATTATTACAATATAAACTTAATAAAAACATATATCATTTATAGGGATGACAATCGAGCAGGGGTTGGACCCAACACCATTTAATTTTGGAAATCCATCCCCTCTTAAATCACTACTGTTGTTGGGGAGGGGAGGGGTGGGGAGGGAGAAGTAATGTTTTCCCATCCCTCCCTATTTACCCATTTATGAACGGGGGAAATAACTTTCTGACATCTTTTAGTGTTTATTTTGTGGGACTATAGAGTAGTAGGTACCAATTTAATAACTTAAATTATCACCGGAAATGTGTTTCTCATCAAAGCACCCTTTAGATATATACAAATACAAAATAAGTAACTTTTTTTTCAAACCTTTGACTGTGACTTATTTCCTCTTATCGTGACTTTATTTTCCTTCAATCGCGATTAATTATTTTTATGAAATATTTTATGATATGAGTTCTTCCTTTTATTTTGTTAGATTTATGTTCTCTCACAATTTTATTGTTTCCTATTCCCATCGATTCCTCTTCTTCGTCTCAAACAATTATAAGAGAGATAAAATCACGATTTATTTATAAGTTTCTTGACAAAATCTTCGTTTTTTTTGAGAGAAATAGAAGGAAAAATGGAAAAGTGAAGTTAGTAAATAAGTGTCAATTACTATAATTTGGTGCTATTACAACTAGGTTCGAAAATTTAATAGCACTCTTTAAAGAGTGAGTTTTAAGACTATCACCAAATTAATAACTTAAGTTTTAATAGTACCTAAAATGTGGATTTAACAAAAATACCCTTTAAACACACTCACAAAAATAAGTCTAACTTTTTTTTTCCTAGACTTATTTTTCGTGTTTTCCGAGACTTATTTTGCTGTTTCCGAGATTTATTAGGTAGTTTTTAATACTTTTTAGTAGTTTTTGGGACTTTTTTGGTGGTTTCTAAGACTTTTTCGAGACTTATTAAATAGTTTTTGAAACTTATTAGATATGTTTGTAATTTCAGCAACTTTTTAGGTAAAAGTGGAATTTTCTAATTTTTTTTTTTTTTTTGTCATCTTCTTCATCATGACCTCCATTGAAGGTTGATTTTGATGTCCAATTAGAGGCTGATTTCAACCTCCAATGGAAGTTGAACTGACCTCCAATGGCGGTCTTTCATCTCCATTAATGGAGGACCTCTATCAATGGAGGTTTTTGAAAAACAAAAACAATCTAAAAATGTCACAAACGTAATAAAATAAGAGGATGAGGGTATTTTAGTTCATTGGTACCATTTAAACTTAACTTATTAATTTAGTGATACTTTCAAAATTCAACATAAAAAAATTAACATTTCCTGCCATTTCCACACTACAACTTTAGTAATTAACTTAGACCTCAGTGCTAGTCCCAAAAAATCACAAGAAAAGAGTTTTATATCCGGATATTATCACTTTATCAAAACTATTCATTTAAAAAAACAAACATACAATACAATGATGAATCCCGTATAATATATAAAGAGTAATACTATACAATCTAAAAAATTAATTTAAAATTCAACCCAAAGATGTGGTAAAGGAGTTTTTATCACCACACAAATCATAGGATGATATGGTAAATGATATGACAATAACAAATAACTTACCATATCATTTGGATTGATTTTTGGGTTGACTGGGTTTTTATTTTATTTTATTTTATTTTTTATTTTTAAATTTTGACTGATCTAAAGGAAAAAAGCATCACATGTGATAATATGTTGAAAAACCCCTAAGCAGTATCCAGAACTATATAAATAATAAAATAAGAGAACAAAGCATAGCACAGGAAAAACCATCCACAAAAACACAGGTAGCAAATCCCTAACCAGAAAAGTGGCGTGCAGGCTACACAAGAAAATAAAAACATCAAGAAAAATGAAAAGACTCTAGACCTATGTAATCATTGCCCACCAGTAAAGAACAGAAGAAAGGAGCTAAAAACCACCAAGAATCAACTGTTATAAAAATTGAAAAATACATATGCATATAAAGCCTACAATTTGATACTTTAGAATATAAATAATATCAATATAAAATAAAAGACAATAATAAAATGAAATACAAAATAGAAAAGTTAGAAATTCTAGCCTGGACAAAGGGAGAGGCATGCGAATGCTCTGTGCTAAAGTCGAGATCCTCCCCTCATATGGGTAGTAGCAGATATCTTAGCTCTAAGATACAACCTCTAGTGCTCACAGTTGGTCTCCTCAATAAACACGATTATTGGAAGACAATACCAAGTTTTTAAAGTTGAAGTTGCTAAGAGTTTTGTGTATATGTAGTTTGATGTTAGTTTGATATTATTGATTGATAATATGTATATCTATTTGAAAGCCATCTCTCTCTCTCTCTCTCTCTCTCTCTCTCTCTCAATATATATAGCGATTTAGAATCAATAGGATTTATGAGTCCTAATAAAATTTGTAACAAGTATTTCGATGTTTGATTTAAGTTTCATGTAACCCCTATATTATTGTTTTGTAACCACCAATTGAATATGAATTTTAAAGGTTGTAACCCTTAATATTTGAATTTGAGTTTTAAAGATTGTAACTCGTACTTTGAATTTGAATTTATAATTAAAAGATTTAATATTGTTATAGGCTTCAAAACTTTTATGCTAACATCAACCTCTAACCCCAAAGTATGCTTGGAAAGAACATCTGCAATTTGATTGTCTTCTCTAAAAATATGGGACACCTAAAACTCCATCTGAGAGATTTGGAAGATACATCTTTGCCACGCCTGATATACTCGCCAAGGAACATGCTCGGAACGAGAAGAGGTAGCTGAACCATATAGGAAGAATCACTCACCACACATGCTTGTAAAATGCAAATGGTGGGGCTCGAACCTTGACCATCAGGGGGAGGGGTGCACCACCATCTCTGCTGTGAGGTGATGTGTTCCATCATAATATATTTAAAATACCACTGTATTATTGATATATAAAAATCATGATTATTAAAATATTTGCAATTCAATTTTAAAATATTCATCTCAAATCAAATTAATTTAAAATAAATTTAAACAAATAAAGATTTAAAGAAAAACTATTATGGGATCATGCATTTTAAGTGTAATTCTAAAAATGGAGTAATTACACAAACATCCCCTGATTTTAGGTCTAATTACATGTATATGGACTTTTTACCAAATATTACATAACCATCCCTACTGTCAGTTGACTTCCATCCAAACTAATTGTTGACCATATTTTTAATATTAAAAATCCAAAATACCCTTAGTTACTTATTTATACTTTATTTTGTTCCCCTTAAAATAAAATAAAATATATAAAAATACAAATAAAAAAATTTTATTTTATTTTTTTCAAACAAATTTTAAAAGACAAAAATATATAAAACAAAAAATTTAGACTTAAAAAAAATTAGAAAAAGGAATAAAGGAAATTTTTTAAGAAAATAAATAGAGAACATATATCAATTACGTCATTGTTGAGACTTTAATCCACAATCATATAAAACAAAACTAGATTTCAAGTTTTTGACATTTAAATACAATCATTATTGATGATTGAAAATTGAATACAAGTGTGGAATCCCATTTATTGATAAAAATCTTGTGGCTTGAATGAAATCCTATTGATAATTGAAAATTGAATATAATTGTGGTTTATTGGTTTATGAATCATCAATAATGATTGTATTTTAATGTTAAACTTAAAATCTAGATTTTTTTTCTTCATGATTGTGGATCCAAGTCCCAGCAATGGTGTATTTGAGATTAATCTGTTCTCCATTTCTTTTCTTAAAAATGTTCTTTTATTCATTTTTCTAATTTTTTTTAAAATTCTAATTTTTTTGTTTTATATATTTTTGTCTTTTAAAATTTTTTTTAAAAAAATATAATTAAAAGTTTTTTATTTGTATTTTTATATAATTTATTTTATTTTAAGTGGAACAAAATAAAGTATAAATAAGTAACTAATGGTATTTTGAACTTTTAATATTAAAAATTTGGTCAACAGTTAATTTGGATAAAAGTCAATTGACGATAGGGGATGGAAATCAACTGACGGTAGGGGATGTTTATATAATATTTAGTAAAAAGTCCATTTATGTGTAATTATGCTTAAAATTGGGGGCCATATGTGCAATTACTCCTAAAAATGGATGATAAACCGATGATCCAATGTCCAATGCAAAGTCGAGTTAAAAAAAAAAGATAAGGTCCAACTGCCCAAGTCAAGACACGCTGCCCAATGATCTCTTTCCCTCAAGTTTTATTAAAAAAAAAAAAAAAAATTGTCAAGTCAAGACACACTGCCCAATGATCTCTTTCCCCTGTCTCACAAGCTCTCACTATTTCTTTCACCCTTCACCGTCACCTCTTATCTCTAACCTCTGCTCAATTTATATATATATATATATATATATATACACGAAATTTTCATACAAGGATGCACCGAAGGAATTATATAAGGATATTGAATGTGAGTCACTCATTTTACATATTTTAACTTAATATGTATGCACTTGTCATATCACTTTTATAAATAATTGACTCACATTCAATATCATGATAAAGTTATATAAGGATGCCCTGATAGGAACGAGACCGTATATTCATATATATACGTTCCCTTTCTTATCGGTGTATCATGATATAACTTTATCAAGATATAGTTATATCATGATACTGAATTTGAGCCACTCATTTATAACAGTGATTTGACAAGTGCATCTATAACAAATCAAAGTATATAAAACGAGTGGCTCACTCTTTATATAATTCTATCGGTGAGCACTGATAGGAAAAAAAATATATATATATATATATATATATATAAATAGCAGCAGCTATATATACAATTTTTCTATTGTCAGTTTGAAATGATATAAAATATATCAGTTCCTTGAATGTTGACCATTGGATTTAAATGTTTTGACTTGGCTGCATGCATTTGTCAAAGTATCTTTTAAATCCAATGACCCAAATATAAGTCAAACTGACAATAGAACAACTATATATATACGGTCCTGTTCTGGTCAGTGCGCATTGATGTAACTATATCAGTACCAATATACGTGGACCACTGATTATGGAGAAGCTGTGCATACACTTTGAGTCAAAATATATAAATCTAATAGTTGAGGGAGGGGGGTATATATATATAGCGGCGACTATATATATATATATATATATATATTTTTTTTTTTCTATTGTCAGTTTGAACTGATATAAAATATATCAGTTCCTTGAATGTGCACAATTGGATTTAAATACTTTGACTTGGCTGCATGCACTTGTCGAAGTATCTTTTAAATCAAATGACCCACATGAGTCGAACTGACAATAGAAAGACTATATATATATATATATATATATACGGCTCCGTTCTGGTCAGTGCGCACTAATGTAACTACATCAGTATCAATATACGTGGACCACTGATTATGGAGAAGCTTTGACAAATACATACACTTTGAGTCAAAATATGTAAATCTAATAGTTCACATCCAACGCACTGATGAAGTTATATCATTATGCACTGACTTGAATATTTTTGTATATATATATATATATAGCTTTTCCCTCATTATGACCGAACTAAACTTTTAAGATTATGATAAAAATTGTGATTCATTGATTAAATTTAAGAAGATTTTAACAAAATTGAAGTACATAAATATAATGGTTTATAGTTATGGAACTGATATAAAATTAGTTCATCTTGAGCATGGGCAAAACTGGGGCCTAATTTTGGGGTGGGCTAAATGGAGTATAATTTTTATAAAAGCGAACCTCCACAGTAAAATAAAATTTTATTAATTGAAAATTTGTTTGAACTTGACCGGACGAAGAAAAAAACTCTACATAAGTTTCTTTTATTATGGAATTTTAAGAGGTAAACAAAATTTGATGTGTTTGGTATAATAAAAGATTGTCAATATTGTCAATTATTGTTTCTTTTAAACATAATTTATTAAAACTATAAGATTGGTAATAGTTTTTTTTTTTTTTTTTTTTAATTTTTTTTTTTTGTAAGTTGATTTTTTAATTTTTTAATTTTTGAAAAAATCGGCCTGGGCTTTTCATGTACCTCCGCCACTGTTCCTGAGGAGAGAAAAACTAATATATATATACACAGAAATGTTCACGTCAGTGTACATTGATAAAATTTTATCAGTGCGTTGGATGTGGACCATTAGATTTGTATATTTTGACTCAAAGTGTATGCACTTATCAAAACTTCTCCATAATTAGTGGTTTACATGCATTGGTACAGATGTAGTTACATCAGTGCGCACTGACCAGAATATAATTTCCTTAACGTATGTTTTAATGAAGAAATGAGGTTGGTTCAGTGATAAATTCTTCACATCTGCACTATGAGGTTGCAGGTTCTAAAAACATGTATATTTTATCAATGATCCTTTATTTTATATATATTTTAAAATTACGTATTTAGATTGATTATTAATAAACCTAAAGCATAAGAGACTTGAAGCTTGAGCCTGTTTAACTGTTTAAGCAATGGTACCTTTGTTTTATTCTTCCGACTTCTTCGTCGTTGGTTTAAGTTTTTATTAAAAAAAAAAAAAAAAAAAAAAAAAAAAACTCTCTACCCTCTCTTGCTTCTGCTCCTTTCGTCTTCTTCCCCCTTTTTTTTTTTTTTTTTTTTGTCTTCTTCCCCCAACTATTCCTCTCTCTCTCTCTCTCTTTTTTTTTTTTTTTCCTTGGCAACTGGTTGAGTTCAGACGGACCTAGCTTAATTCACATCTGAAACTACCAAAACATTTTTAACATTCAAACACGAGCACGAATCCACCCATGGGTTTATCCTTTCGTGAACCTACAAAATTTTGCGAGTCCAAATCCGCCAACTCAAAAAATAAAATAAAATATCAATATATATTATTTAATATGTTGTTAATTTAAAGGGTTAATTACACTAACTTTAACTTACCCTTAGTTTATTAAATCTAATAAGATTTTAAAAAGATGTTCTAAATTAATACAAACACCCATTACTTAACGGTTGACTAACTTGACCATTGGAAAGCCAAATATACCCTTGCCACATCATCTCAAATATAAAATATTTTTAATTAAAAAAAAACAAAATAATTTATCGGTGGTAAAGCTCTATCGTCGAAGGAAACACGAGATCTTTGACGATCTCCTCCTACTAGAAGAGATCAACTTTTTTTTTTTTTTTTTTTTTTTTAAACATTAGATTTTATTAAAAGGCAACAACCAAGTAACAGGACAGAGCAGGCGTAGCCACAAACCAACTGCAACCCAACAAGGAACAAAAAACGCAACCACCATCGAGGGGAGCCAAATAGCATAAGGAAAAAAAAAAAAAAAGAAGAAAAAAAAAAAAGATCAATGCACCTCCCATACATCTCTATTCTCTATCACCCACCAATGTAGAAGCACTTTTAGCTAGAGAATTAGCCAAAAAGTTGCTGGCTCTATGGTTGAACAACACTCAAGTGTTCCCAAGAGAGACCAAGCCACTGTGAATGTCATAGATTAAATTGACATGCTTCACACAACCCATGCCATTCAAGTTCACCCAAGAGACAGCCACTTTAGAATCACTAATAATGTCAATCTCTTTCCTTACCAAAGAAGAAGAAAGAGCACACAAGGAGACTGCTTTATGGATTGCCAGAATTTCAGCCTAGTTCGAATCTTGAATCCTTACGTAGTTAGAAAAAATATCCAAAATCCTCCTTGAATTATCCCTCAACACCCCTCCAATTCCTGCATCACCCGACGAACCTCTCGCCAAACTATCCACGTTGAACTTCAAGGCTAAACCTTCAGGCAGTTTCCAATCATTTTGCATTAAAACTCTCTCAGATCTTAGGATGGTACAACTTTCCTTAACGTTAAGGAGCCCTCTTATGGTTCGTAGAGGATGCTCCTCCACGAATTGAAGATGTTTTCGCCGGCGGTCGATATATTATATATATATTTTTAATTTTATTTTTCAATTTTTAATTAGAAAATATTTTATGTTTTGGATGATGTGTCATGGGTATATTTGGCTTGCCACAAGTCATGGTTAGTAAACTGTTAAAATTAACGAATTGACTTGATGGTAAGGGTGTTTGTATTAATTTATAGTATATTTTGAAGATTCAATAAAGTAAGAGTACTTTAATACAATTAATTCTTTAATGAATAAGTCAAACCTATAATTAGGAACGAATTGCATTTTTTTTTTTTTTTTTTAAATCAATAATATTCTACTCTTTTCTGATTAACTATTTACAATACTCAAATGTCATTTATATGTACCTAATGCACCCATTACGTTGTTTTATTTATTTGTTTATATTTTATTTATTTATTTTTATTTTTAAGATGCTTTACAAGACAATTGTATTTATACTTGTAGTGGTGGGATCCCTAATTCATTATTCACCAATGTAGGATTTGGGAAACACATGATGGAGTATACACTTGGGATGATATCTATATATATATATATATATATATTTATATATATGTATATGAAAATTTTCTATGAGGATGTCCTGATAGAATTATATAAGGACATTGAATGTGAGTTACTCGTTTTACATACTTTGACTTGGTATGTATGCACTTGTTAAATCACTTTTATAAATGAGTGACTCACATTTAATATCTTGATAAAGTTATATAAGGATGCACTGATAGGAACGAGACCATATATATATATACATATATACATATATACATATGGACGAAGCTAGGATTTTGGCTTTAGGGCGGCCAAAATAAAAACTAATATCAGTAGGAATGTCACACAAGAAAAAATACGGAATTCCACACCTGATACTTTAATTTTCAACAAAATGTGATATAGTTTGACGTTAAAAGTACTGAGACAAATAAATAAATAAAATAGACATTAACTAATTAAAATGTAACATGTCTATTTTATATCTAGAAAATTATTTATAACTAAATCAATCTAATTTTCTTCCTAATTTTCATTTTAATTACATAATCAAAAGTGTATGAGAAAACATCTTTTGTTTTGTTGCAAAACCTATGCCTATTCTTAACAGTATGCATATAATATTTTAATAGTTCCCGACTTATAAAATTTAAATTTAAAATATCATCACACCATTGATATATTTAAATCACAATTATTTACATAATTGTAATATAATTTTATAATATTCATGTCAAACCAAATTAACTTATAATAATTTTGAACAAAATTTAAATAATAAGCTAATAAAATAAATTTATCAAAATCAGATTACTAATTAACCTAACAAAATAAATAATAAATGTAGTTGCTATAAGAGTTCAATATTTACTTAGTTTATTTTACTGAAATCTATAATATATATATATATATATATATATATAAAATACACACTAAATTAGGTAATAATATATGAAATAATAGGAAATTGAAATATTAAGATGGATTAATTTTATAGAGAGACAAGATATTAGTTAATTAAAATAATTTTGATTGGCTCACATTTTAATTTTATGTAAAAAATATATATATATTATTATTATTTTTTTAGGGGGGGGGGAGTCTTTATAAGTCCCCCTACATTCGCCCTTGTATACATGTGTGTATATATATATAGTTTTTTTATTATCAGTTCGAACCGATATAAAATACAGACTAACAATAGAAAGTTTATATATATATTAATCGGTAAATTATTGATGTATTTAATAGACGAACTCAAAGTATGCCAAATCAATTATCTTCCTGCATGATCTGTTACGTCAACTCTTAGATCAATATCAATGCACATAATCAATGCCCACGTCATTGCTTTCCATGCCTGCACATGATCCATTGATACATGGTTCATTGATTCTTGGCGGTATATTAATACCGGCCATGATTGAAGGTTTGATATTTGTAATGTAAATTTTGGATTTAAAATCCCTTAATTTATGCCTTGTAAACACTATGTAAAAGTAACGGTCGTAGACTCTAATACTCACGATTTGAACCGAGAAATCAGCCATTTTTTTTTCTTGTATTTTTTTAAAAAGTATTATAATAGAGTACCGATATTGACACCCATAAATATGATAAGCACATTCATATTTTAATAAAAAATTTAATTATAAAAATATCTTAACAAGAATTTACTGATAAGAACAAATTAATTTAATTAAAAATAAACAAAACCCCGCATACAGTAATTTTTATACTGTAGTAATGTTTATCATCAATCAAGCTCAGGAAAAACTTCAATTTCAGACAACATTCATGTTCAATAACAAAGCTAAGTATCAAATGTTTTTCAATGACTGCCAATCTCACCTACTACCAACAATTTTTTTTATTTTTTTTTAAAGAAAAGTTTCTCACTCCATATCTCTCCCTATTTAAAATAAAAAAAAAAACAGAAACTTCACTATTTCTGTCAACAATGGTTAAAATCACAAAAATTCTATCCAAGTTAAATAGAGAATTAATTGTATAGTTGTTTCAAATTAGTAATGGTAGGTTTTGATTTTAGGTGGAGTGACTTCCATGGACGATTTCTTAATAGAATTCTTCCCAAAAGTGTACAGAAGGAAGCAAGAACATTTACATGAGGCAGATTACTGTAAATATGATGATCAAATTCTAACACTCTTTAATCTAATTTGCCTCGATCATATAGCATATCTGTTCTATCTTTGAAGATAACCCATTTTTTTTTATATTTTATTTCATAAGTATTTAATAAATATTCAGTCTTTCTATTGCCAGTTCGTCCTCATAATAAATATATCAGGACGAAGAATGTTGACCATAGATTATGGAGAAGTTTTGATAAATGTATACATGACAAGTTTCGTTTTGCATGTCAAAAAATTAATATTTAAAATTCACCTTGTTAGTGCAAGTGACTAAAGACTAGTATAGCAACAAGCAAGGGTATTGTCCGCAGGGAGGTGTCATCCGTCGATCGTCTCGAGTTCTAGAGTTTATTAGAAGCATTTAAATAGAATGCGAAAATGGTGAGAATGTTGTGTGTGAGGTGTATGCATATTGCGGTGTGGTGTGTGTGGAAATGTAAAGAAAATAATGCAAATAAAGACAAAGAGAATATGAAATGGTGAGGATGGTGTTTAAAGTGACAAATGAAAAGGTGGTTTGGAGAGATGCATGATAATGATCACACAAGGTTCAATAGGTTTACTATACATAAGTGCACAAATAGTGGTTGTTAGGCTTTAAAGGATATCCAATTCAAGTATGAGTTTATTCTCTTAATTAAGAGATTCACAAACACAAATCACTCCCCAAAGGTCATGGCTAGAACAATTGTGCTTGTAATCTCAATTAAGGAATTCGAGACACGAATTACTCCCCAAAAGTCATGGCTAGAACAATTATGCCTCAAGTCCCTACCATTAAGCATATGAACATATAACCAAAACCTATTCTAGCACGGTTATGCATAAAACAAGTTTTATCCATTCTTTAGAGCTAGGTGGTCAAGATTATACCCGGAAGGTCATCCATGGAGGTACAATCCTAACCTACATACACTCAAACCCATCAAAACAAGGCATTTCGACCTTCCATCAACATACACACACAAATCGGATATTTGATTACAACTACTCCTACATTTAAGTTAATCTACTCCTAATCTCATCCATGAACACATCAATTTCTAATCTCCACACACATATATATCAAGATAAGAGATTGTGCAATAATAACAGGAATAAATCAAAACCCAAAATGAATATAAAAACAACCAATATATATTGAGCACAAATAAGGTTTACAATATTTCCCAAGTGGGGATTACACAATTAAGAAAATATGAAATACAAAGAGAATGAGTTTTAATGAGACAACCCTTGAAGAAATCCCTCCAAGAGCTCCATGAATCCCTAGCTCGAAATTGGTCATAGACCACTCCTATCTCATTGCAATCAACTCCCAAAAGTGGTGGATGATGGGTAGAAATGTGTGGTGGAGAGCTTCCCATGGAGGAGAACCTCCATGGGAGCTTTGGAAGCCTTTTTCTCTCTTGATTTGGTGAGGAAGATGAAGTGCAGCAGCTATGTGTTTCTTGTGTTGGTGGCTGGTTTTTTCTTACAAGAGAGGGCTCAAAATGGTGTATAAATATGTTGGAAAAGTTAGGGCACTATCTGGGCATGAAAGGACCAAAATGCCCTTCTGAAATGGTTTGAAAACAGACCCTTTGCTGAGCTGACAACGGAAGGTCGCCCCTAAGTTGGCCGTGGGTGGGAGCGATCACATTGGGTGCGAAGATCTCTACCCTTGCGACAAGAAAAGGTCGCTGCCACATTGGCTGTTGACGGGGGTGAACTTAACGGCGACCATCACTTGGAAAATTTTCAGCCTTGCGCATCGTTATGGAAACATTCATATCTCCCTCTAGAAAGCTCGGAATTGCATTCCGGAAAAACCTCTGGAAAGTAGACTTCCGGGGCTTTTCGAATATATATAGAGCTTAACGTGGTTCAATCTGAGGAGGGAGATATGCCCCCCGAAAACTGGGTGTTCTGCATAAAGTCTTCTGCCGCTGTCATTTTCCAACCTCACGCAACGTTACGAAAATGACCATAACTCCCTCTAGAAAGCCCATTAACCTTTGGAAAACAGAGTTGACCAGTGCTGCTGTCTCAATGTTGCATTCTAGCTCAACGGCAGATCCACCATGGAAACATGGTTTTGCTTGCCGTGGTTGACCATGAATCACGCTGCGGTTTGGGTCAACGGCGATGCCGCAACAACTTTGTATGGCTTCCATTCTTGACTTCTTTTTGCTCATTTTGGCTTCCCAACTTATCTTTAAGCTCAAAACACCAATTGTAGGGAATATGTACCTACACATGGCTCACAACACCCATAATATACAAAAACATGCTCGAAAACAAGAAAAACGATAGGAAATGGGGACCTCAAATAGTTACAATTATCATCCGATCAATACACTTTGAGTTAAAGTATGATAATCTAGTGGCCCACATTCTTCGTTTTGATATATTTATTGTCAGGACAAACTAATAATAGAAAATCTGAATAAATATTACTTGTATAACAAATTCAATAATACAAGTGACAGTTTAAAAATATAATGGAGGTATAATTGACTATAAATTTTTGTTAAAAATTATTATTGAGGTATATATAAGTGGAGGAAATAGGGGTTTTTGTCATTTTTTATTTTATTTTTTATGTTGGTGTTTCAAGATTATGATCATTTTAATAACCTATATTTTAAAGGCACCAAAATAAGTGACTTTCAAAAATACCCTTACTTTACTCTATTTTTTTATTTATTTACTTTTCAGTTTTTCTTTTTTAATTTTATTCTTTCATCTTTTTCATAGATGTCTGTTTAACAGACCTTCAATGGAGGCTGAAGTCATTTGACCTCCGTTGAAAGTTTGCTCGACCTCCATGGAGGTCAAAATCAACCTTTAATGGAGGTCGAAATTGATCTCCATTGGAGGTCGATGAAGAAGAAGATGAAAAAAAAAATTTGGAAAATTTTATTTTTTGGAAAATTTTATTTTCTTCCGAGACTTTTCATATTTTTCCAAAACTTTTCAGGTATTTTTCGAGACTTTTCATATTTTTCGAAGACTTTTCATGTACTTTCCGAGACTTTTCATATTTTTTCAAGACTTTTCAGATAATTTCAAAGACTTTTCATGTATTTCAAAGACTTTTTATGTATTTTCGAGAATTTTCAGATAATTTCCGAGACTTTTGGTCATTTCCGAGACTTTCTGGAACAAATGAAATTTTCCGAGACTTCTTTTTGGGGAAATATGAAAAGTCTCGGAAAATTTCATTTTTGTCAAGAAAGTCTTGAAAATTACTAAAAGTCTCGGAATTCTTGAAAAGTCTCGGAAATGACCTCTATTTTTTTTTCATCTTCTTTGGAGGCCGATTTCAACCTCCATTGATGGAGGAATTTGAAAAAAAAAAAAAAAAACAAAAATGGTGAAGAAGGTTACTGTGAGGGGCATTTTTATTTGTTTACCATAATATGTGTAATTTAAACTCAAGTTATTAAAATGACGATAATTTTAAAATGCACCCTAAAAAAGGTGCTATTTAATTTTTGAACCCAATAAAGGAGAGTAAGTAAGGGTATAATAGTACTTACATATGAAAAAAGAGTTAGTTTTACAACTTTTTTAAAAACTGGTTAAGTGTTAACTTCATACTCCCAAATGGGTTAGTTCTTAATAAAACCCTTAATTGAAACGTCAGGGTGGAAAATGACTAATACCGAAATAAGAGGGTACAAAATGACTAATACCTCAAAAGTAAGAGAGAAAATAATAATATTCAATGTTATTAAAATATCTATCATTATAATACATATAATGTTTCTCAAGTTGTACCATAATAATTTGGTTATTATAACATGTTTCTTTTCTTAAAAAATAACTGATTTTAATTATTTAAAAACTAAACAACAAACATTTTTGTTTTTGATGATCAAATTTAACTTTGGCAATCTGCAATACCAGCTCATCATATCAAATCTATCAGTCAGAGTTCTACATGTTGGGAAGAAATTAAATTAAACAAAGAGAGTATTATAATCTACTGCATGGCAACAAAGTAGCATATCACTTTCTATTTACGATGTCTTAATTCTAATTATATATTTGTACTTAGGTTTCCAAGTCATCCTAAAGGTTTAATTGTTCAAGAGCAGTAGTTTAAATTGCTGGATCAGATAAAAATCATATACATATTGAAATTTTTTATTGTACTCAATTCAAAGTCATCATTTTCCAACAAGGTCAATCATTGATTCATTGACAATAGATTTATCACTAGACCACATCTACTGCCTAATGATAATCATGAGATTGTAGGTTACAATCATGTTTATCAATTATCCCTTAATTTCTCAATTTGTAATAAATATTTAAAATTTGGTTTGAGTGTACTGATTACTCCATCCCTTTCTGTCCCCTTATGCATGCCTATAAATTCCCTTCGCAAGCATGGATTAATTACACACTCGCTCTTTCCTTCTCTTCAACCTAGTTTGATTTCAAATTCTACATACACTCATATGCTTCTATCTTAATATTTCGCGTGATTTTGCATTGTAATAATGGCTTATGAAAACAAAAATCTTCCAAACTTCTTCCTCACCGTTAGACTCAAATACGTTAAGCTTGGTTACAATTATTTAATCTCCAATGCTCTCTATTTCTTTGTCCTACCAGTCATTCTCATTGTTTTAACTCATCTCTCGACGCTAAGCATCGACAATTTCATTCAATTAGGAGAAAACCCGAGGTTCAATTTCGTGACAATTATTTTATATTCGGTTTCCATTGTTTTTATATCTACCGTTTACTTGATGAGTCGTCCAAGGAAAGTTTACATGGCCGACTTTGCTTGTTACAAGCCTGAACCGGCTCTCATGTGCAGTAAAGAACTTTACATGAAATTAGTGAAACAAGGAGGGAAGTTCACAGAAGAGAGTATAGCCTTTAAAAAGAAAATCCTGGAGAGATCAGGTATTGGGGACATGACTTACGGCCCCGAAGGCTTGATGCAGATTCCTCCAATTCGGTCGATGGTGGATGCGAGGAAGGAGACAGAGTCTGTGATTGTCGGCGCAATCGATGAGCTCTTGGCTAAAACTGGAGTGAAGCCTAGAGATATTGAGATTCTTGTGGTGAATAGCAGTTTGTTCAATCCGACGCCGTCTTTGTCAGCAATGGTGGTGAATCGGTACAAGCTTAGAGGGAACAGTTTGAGCTATAATCTTGGTGGTATGGGTTGCAGCGCTGGAATTATCTCTATTGACCTCGCTAAACAGCTTTTACAGGTATACTATTTCTCATATTGCTTTTGTATTTTTTTTATCTTTCCTTCGTTGACTCTCATCCCGCAAAAATTAATTAAAAGCTTAACAATTAGAAAATGGTTTAAAAATACAAGTTAATCAATGTCATGAAAAGATGTAATTTTTTTTCCACATGAATTTTTGTTTTAACTATATATCAAGCTTGTTGTTAACACATTATTAATATAAATTAATGTAAGTGTTATATATATAGGATAGTCCTTCTATTGACGTCCAACCACAATCATATGTTTTAATAAAAGACTGATTTTTTTTTTAAACAAATATTTGAACTTATTAAAACATATGTCTATGGTTGGTCATTCTGAAATAACAATTTCAGGACGACCTGATAGTATTATGATTGATGTATGTGCACATGAATTCATCTTCAAAACAAAACAAAATTTTACTGTGATTATATGTAATTTGTATGTGATCTTACTAAAACAAAATATGATAGTTTATTGGTGCACCGGTGCATCGAAGTATATTAGAGTGTCCTTATATATATTTATAGTCCTTATCACAACACATATCCCACAAATAAAAAAGAATGATTTCACAGTACAATGGCAATTACAGATTGCATACAAAATTTTAAGGAAAAAAATTGTTAGTTCCCACTACCCAAAAAAAAAAGCCGGATTCTTTCTTAAAGGTCTACAAGATCCAATTATATCTAATAGGATCCATTGGATCCGATCCAAACCATTTTATTTGATTATATTGGATTTTAGGATATGATTAGATTGGATTGGATCCTAATTAATTCTAAAATCCACCGGATCGAATCTTTGCTTTCAATATGAAAATTCTTTAATGCATTGGATCCACAAAAGTATAAGGCATAATTTATATAGGGCCAATTTTTTTTATCTTATATAGATGAACATTAAGCTAATTTCAGATGCTATTGTATTTTGTTATGACAAATTATTATATTTTTATTGGATTTAGATCATCTAGTATTCTGATCTTTTTTCCTGATTTTTTTAAAGAATGTGATTGATTGTTGATAAAGTGGTTGTGAAAATCAATCACATCTTAACCACACATTCATTGCAATACTTATGTATCATGAGATTAGGTGAGGTCAGGAAAAAGATTATATCAGTAGATGATCCAAATTCGTTTTTATTTCATACTCTTGAATGATTTTATTTATTTGTGTTTGCAACATATGTTTAATGTTTATAATTTAGACTTTTTGAACTTTAAAGTTTATCATTATGTATTGCTTTTATGTTAATTATTAGTTTGTTAATTTTATTTGAATTACCGTATCATAAATTAATAATTTTTATATTTTAAGAATTGCTTTATATAATCTTGATTCATTGGACTAGATTTAAGTAATTTATAATTGGATCGGATTTAAGTATTTTACAGTTGAATAGGATCAGATCTAATTGTAGTCAGATTGGATAAACCAAATTTCGCATTAAGATTGGATTAGATCCAATCATATTATAATTCTTTGATCCAATCGGATCAGATTGATTCTTGGATAATATCAATTCCAACGAATCTGATCCACAACACACCCCTGTCTTTCTCTCACCCTCATTACTTGTCTAACTTTTTCTGTCTTCATGATCTCATAATTGATATACCCATATTTCTATAGATAAATTCAATGCAAAAGAGGTATGTATTTTCTTTTCTTTTTTTTTTTTTTTTTTTGACAAGAAGAGGTTCTATTTTCAACGGAAATTTTTATATAAGGATGCACTGATAGAATTATATAAGGACATTGAATGTGAGCCATTCATTTTACATATTTTGACTTGGTATGTATGTACTTATCAAATCACTTTTATAAATGAGTGACTCACATTCAATATCCTGATAAAGTTATATAAGGATACCCTGATAGGAACGGAACCGTTATTTTCACAATCATCAAAACCTCAAAAGTCAAACTTATGGTATATACGTATATATACAGAGGCCTTATTTGGTGCATGTGGGATGTCCTACATTTTTAAAATTTTTTTAAATGTGAATTGTGATAACCAATTTTATAACTACAAAAGTTTTTATCATAAAGTGATTCTAAAAAAAATGTGTTAACTCCGTACTTGATAACCATTATAAACATGTCTCTTGAACTTAATTTAGAAGTTATGTAACAGATACACCCCAACTCCTATGCGCTAGTGGTCAGCACAGAGAACATCGCCTACAACGGGTATGAAGGTAATGAACGGTCGATGCTCGTCACAAACTGCTTATTTCGCGTAGGCGGCGCAGCCATTCTCCTCTCCAACCGACCATCCGATCGTGGCTACTCAAAGTATCAACTGGTCCACACCATTTGTACTCACAAAGGTGCGGATGATAAAAGCTACAATTGTGCAAAGAGAGGATGACAACAATAAAATTGGAGTCTCACTCTCGAAAGACCTCATGCTTGTAGCTGGAGATGCCCTCAAAACAAATATCACCACGCTCAGGCCACTAGTCCTTCCAATGTTCGAGCAGCTCTTGTTTTTCGCAACTTTGGTCGTGAGAAAGATCTTTAAAATGAAGATAAAGCCATACATTCCGGATTTCAAGTTGGCTTTCGAGCATTTTTGCATACACGCGGGAGGGAGAGCGGTGTTGGACGAGCTGGAGAAGAACATGGAGCTGCTGTCTGAGTGGCACATGGAGCCTTCAATACGAATTGGCATACTCTGAAGCCAAAGGAAGGATCCGAAAAGGTGATCAGACTTGGCAAATTGCATTCGGGTCCGGATTCAAGTGTAACAGTGCTGTGTGGCGAGCATTGAGGACCATCAATTCTGCACAAGAGAAGAATCCTTGGAATAATGAAATTGATAATTTTCCGGTTCATGTCCCTAAATTTGAATCAATTGCAGTTTAATGTTTAATATATATTATATAGTTTTATGTGATACGACTTTCTCTTTTCATAGAGAAATTAGAGGTCGTGGTTTTAATTAATTGTAATAATCTTGTGCTCCATATAAATCATATGGAGAAACTATGATTTTTTTATATATTTATTTTACTTTGATTTAATTTCTATGTTGATTGATCAGGTGCGGTCATTTATGTACAATAAGCTCTGGATAATTGAAGAATTGAAAATATCACAATTTATTTATCGGCTTTGTTATGCGATAGAAGAAGTCAATAAAATGTGAAAACCCAAAAATTGATCATGTACATACTTAAACAGTATAAATGAACTGCATGACTTTCATATATTATCAGCTTCTATGTAATTATATAAATCACGGAACAATTAATTTTCTTTGAATATTAACTATATATATCCCACTTAGAGGTAGAGCCCAGCTCAGATTGTTATATAAAAGCCATAAGAAATCCTGATAACTTTGTATTTTATATATTTAGATTCGATCTATAAGAGAATTTCCAATGCAAATATGCATTTTTGAGTTTTTAAGTAATGCTACATCAGCATTTCTATTTATTATGGGCCCACTTTGAACAAAAATTAAAGAAATACATATTCACATCTCCAATGCAATTATCTAAAGTCAAATATGCATCCATTTTATGTCTAATCATAATAAAACAATTATTATACTCTCTCTCATATTTTATTTTACAATTAAATGAGGTTTAATCTCATTGGTGGAAAAAGTTGAAAGCTTTAATTTATTGGTGGAGAGATTTAGAAATCCTAATTAGCATTTCTAGGAGAGTTTCTAGAATTAGAAACTCAACTCCATATTCTCTAACTTTTTTTTGGCCACATCATCTCCATATTCAACTTAGATAATAGCATTGGAGAGAGTTTTTCTAATTTTTTTAATATCTATCATATGTGGCACTCTATTTTCTCCAAATGTGTAATAGAATTGGAGATGCTCTAACGACATTACGCAAAAGCTCACTAAAATATTCAATTTTTGAAGTTTTAATTAATAATTGTTTTATATACACACTTATGTAGGAGTGGTGCTATTGGTACATCTCTTACTGATCTATTTATGCTCCACTTGTTTAAATTTTGATTAAATTAAATAAAGTTAAATGTTTTTATTAATTTAATTTATTTATTTTCAAAACTACCCTTTTACTTATTTTTCAAACTTAATAAACCCAATCTCTAATATCTCTATCTATCTTATATCTCATTATCTCTGGTCTCATCTTTCTCTCACCTCCCATGAACGATTATTTTTTTTTTTTTCTATTTTTTTTTTAGTATTTTTTTTTAACACTAAGTTTTATAGAAAAGACTAGAAAGTCACAAGACAAAGAATAAGTAAACAACCCCAAAAAAAAAGAGTAAAGAACAAAGCAATCAAAGACAAAACATACAGAGAAAAAAACGAAACAACGCACAAACAAAAAGAAACAAGAAGCAAAAAGCAAGTTTTGTTTTAGTTATCATCATTTCACTTTCAAACTCTAAAAGAGTAATGAGATTAAATAATAATCAATATCTCATCTATCTAATGCACCCAAAGTGTTTGATTTGTTGTTTAAATAGGATGCAGTACAAGTACTTTTAGGGTTTGAGAGTTATGGAAAAAAAATTATTTTAGGAAAAGGATTAAAAGAAGGGTTTTTTTTTTTTTTTTTTTTTTTTTTTTTTTTTTGAAAAGGAATGTGGGGTTTTATTAGATTTACTTTATAGAATATATTTTTTTCTTAAATTGTATGACTCTTTTAGTAATTTTGATAAATGAAAAAAAAATAATTAAAAAAGTGGGGCATAAATAAATCAGTAGTGGGTGTGCTAATAGATCTACTCTTATATAGGGTTGAAAAATTATATAGCATCTTTTTTAAGGTGCATTGTAAGACTATCACCATTTTAATAAGAGTGGTGATATTGGTACACCCACCGCTGAATTATTTATATCCCACTTTTTAAATTATTTAGTATTTTTTTTTCCTTTACCAAATTACTTAAAGAGATTTACAATTTTTATTAAAAAAATATTGTATAAAGTAAAACTAATAAAACCTCACTTTTTATATTTCAAAACCCTAATGACAAAAGCTTTAATGACAGATTATTTCAATGTTTTCTATTTTTATTTATATTTTCTTTCAGATCCCAATCTCATATTTTTGAGAATGAATGTTTTAACAAAAGCACCCCCTCCCTGGACACATGTCAAGTGTTGGGGAGGGAGGTAATGCTTACCCACAAAAATGTGGGTGAGCAAAAATGCACTCCATATTTTTCATGTTTAGTATTTATTAATTTATTACTATTTTTGTTTATATTTTATTTCAGATCTCGATCTCATATTTACTATGTTTAGTATTTATTGGTTTTATTGTTTCACATGTTTGTTTTATTTATTTTTCTCAAATTCCAGATCCATGTTTGCTATTTTTTTTTTCGGTTTATTTTCTTTCAGATCTTCCAGGTATATTATAATCTGTTTCAATTCTTTTGTAGATTTTATTCCAGATCTTCCAAAATTAGTTTAATGTTATTTACAAAAAAAAAAAAAAAAAAAAAAAAAAAAAAACCAAAATCACACAAAAAATCGCAACCAAGAAAGCTTAATCTCTGACAAAACGAAACCACATCAAAACTCTAACTCGATCGCTAAAAAAAAATCATCAGACGATTAATATTACACTCACAATCTACCACCAACAATCCAATCAATGATAGAAAAAAAATCGATGGTTTTACCATGAAATAAGAAGAAAAAATAAATCATGCGAATGGATGTGAAGAAACTATATATAAAGATTAGAGATGAAGTATATTTTTATTTTTATTTTTTTGAAAAAGATATGAGGTGTATTAAGTTTGAAAAATAAGTAAAAGGGTAGTCCTGGAAATGGAAATAAATCAAAAACATTAATAAAACCATTTAGTTTTATATAATTAAATCAAAAATTTAAAAAGTGGGGTATAAATAGTTCAGTTGTGGGGGTTCCAGTAGCATCACTCTTTTATTAACTTGAGTTTAAATGGCACCTAATATGGTGAACGGACAAAAATGCCCCTCATAGTAACCTTCTTCGCTATTTTGTTTTTTGTTTTTTTTCCTCCACTTACTTTGGTGCCTTTAAAATATCAATTATTAAAGTGGTGATAGTCTTGAAACATCAATTTAAAAAAGTGACAAAACCCCCCTCTATTTCCTCCACTTTTACTCTTTTACTTTATCTACCCAAATCAGCCTCCAATTTTTTCTTTTCTCCACTTACTTTGGTCCCTTTAAAACATAAGTTATTGAAATGGTGGTAGACTTGAAACACTAACTTAAAAAAGTGACAAAACCCCATATTTCCTCCACTTTTACTCTTCTACTTTATCTACCCATTCTATACCTCTTATTCCCATTCTTTTCCTCTTATTTCCACCTCTCTCTACAACATATCAGTCCACCTCTCTCTTTCTCCTCTCAATTTTTCTTTTCTTTTGTACACTCTTTCTTCTTTTTTCCAATTTTTAGTAAATATTTAGAATCTCCACCATTGAACAACTCTAAATTAAGTTAGATCGTGTTGAAAGCTTCCATTATTCATCAACCACATGAGTTTCTTTTATTGAAGCTTTAAGGTGAATGTTTTATTTTAACTTTTATACTTTATACTTAAGTTTAATTTTTGATTTACTTGAATGCGTATATTATTTTTGTGAAAATAGTTTATATTTACATAATAAAGCATGTGTCTTGTTTGAATTTGATGTTGTTGTAATTGATTTAAGTTTATACATAAGGTGAATCTCTTATTTACTTTAATTTGTGTATTAGAGTTGTTTATTTTTTGTGAAAATAGTTTACATGAACGTAATAGAACATGAGTATTGTTTGAATTTGATGTTGTTGTGGTCGATTTTCCATTGTAGTATTGAATCTACACAATGATAGTTTTTTTTTTTTTTTTTTTTTGAAAATGTGTACATCACTGTTTTCTTAACGGTGTTTGGATTTCTTAACTGAGTTATGGGAATTCCAAATAGCTTTTGGAATTTCCTGCGGCATTGGAAATTTCCAGCAGCATCCGGAATTCGAAACAGTGTTCGGAGTTCCTAACAGTGTTGAGAATTGCTAACGGCATCCGTAATTCCAAACCGCGTTTGGAGTTCCTAACGGAGTTGAGAATTTTCAGCAGTATCCAGAATTCTAAACAGTGTTAGGAGTTCCTAACGGTGTTAGGAATTCCCAGTGGCATCTAGATTTCAAACAGTGTTTGGATTTGTAATATTTTTTATTGTTATTGTACCATGAATCTAGAATATTTGTTTAAGAATTTAATCACTAATTTCTTATGCATGTGAAATCTGGATTGCATGGATAAAATTCGGTTTGTTGTTTTATACGACGGTGAATGGAGTAAAAGTGGTGGGAAATTCAAATATCAATATGGAATGTCAAAAGTAATTTTAGTTTCAAGGGAAACGTCGTATGAATACGGTAAATGCGAACAATTAGGACACAATAGGTAGAAATGTAAGACATCAATTCATCTATCCGATCAAAATGGAATCCACTGAGGTATAATATACTATGTTTTATATTTTAGTTGTTGATAGTTGCTATTTGCTATTTACATTTTGCTAAATAATTAACTATGTTGACTATTTATTTTTATGTTATATCATTTTTTTTTTATCTATTAGTGTTATATATTTATTTGTAGGTGGCTAGATGACACAAGATGCTAATTATGTAATATTCAAAGGTTATAGATAAGACGTTTTTCTTATGCTCCGTTAAAATTTTAAATTTTCAACTCTATGTTTTAGACAATTTTATCGCTTTGTTGGAAGAAGTTATTGAGTTGTAATTTGATTTTGGATTGTTACAAGGACTTGTAATGTATATCAACATGCATAACTTATGTATGTTTTTTGACAGTGTTGCGTTGTTATGTTTTTTATTTTATTTTATTTATTTATTTATTTATTTATTTTTAGTGGATTGCAATGTTGACAGTGTTGTGTAAAGAGTAGGAAAAATATAATGGATTGTAATGTTAGTGTGGTGTTGTTATGTACACATATTTTTTATCAAAGTTGTGTGTGGTTTTGTAAGAAAAATTTGATTAAAACATAATCAACATGCATAGGCACATAATCAATCCGAAAGTTTAACCTAAACATATTTCTATATCATGATTAATCAAACCCTAAATTCATGTTCCTAACCCATATCAATTCAAGAGAAATGGGAGATAATAAAAAACGGAAGTGTACCTGAATCCATTGCCAGATGTTGGTGGATGGGTTGCGATCTTCCAAATTATCACGATCTTTGTAAACCCTAAAGTATTCTTTATTGCTCTGTTGATGGGGATAAAGACAAACCGACCAAAGATCGTGTAATTTGGGGACCATAACCCTAATATATAATAATTAGATTATTATAGGTTTTACTATTTCTAATTTGGCCCCTCATCAAATTAGATATAGCATTATGGTAGCTACACATTAATTCCATAACAATTATACCCTTAAGCCTTAATTATAAATCTTAATTAGATCACTTTAATTTAGGCTTAACCAAAGATATCATAACACATTTAATATTTACATGTGTGGCCTCACATGATGGAATTTTCCAACTGTTTTTATAAGTTTGTGTAAAGAGCAGGAAAAACATAATGCACTTGTTGGTCATCGATGTAATTGATACCTGAATGCATTTGACACTGTCTTCATTGTGAAATCCAAACGAAGACATGTATTGCTAGGTTGAAGATTGTTAGTAGTTGTCTTAGTATAACTTTCCAACATGCAGAAGACAAGCTCATGTGGTTTCATGCCAGCTTGAGAAACTGATTTTGTTATATTTTTTCTCACACACTTTCTAACTGAATTTCCTATAAACAATTTACTATATCATATTCTATTTGTTAAATATTCGATGACTTTTCATTATCAACTAAATAAACCCATATAACTTCTTTTTATTTGATATAAATGAGGGAATAAAAAATGTAAGAAGATATTTTTGGCTATTAATTTTGTACAGCCCCACCTCCCAGATTACACAAAGTAGAAATTACATATGTCCAGAAGCAGCTAGTTTAGGTTTTGAAAGAGCAATGATAATTTTGAGAATATGTGTTGCATCACAAGCAAAGAAAAGAGCAAAATAGCAACAGTTGGCGAAATGCTTTTATCTTCGTCGAGAAATATTCTGAAACCTTTAGTAAGAAATCAACATCTTCTCCCATTTTAGTATTATCTTGAAATATTACATAAAACCATAAAAAATTAAAATTAGTACACATGTTTCAACTAAATTCTTCCTAATCAAATAAATAAATAAGCATTTTAAAGTGCACTCAATAATTTTTATTGCAGTTGAGAATTCCAAATGCAGTTAGGAACTACTAACACTGTTTGTAATTCTAGATGCTGCTGGAAATTCTCAACTCTGTTAGGAACTCTAAACGTTGTTTCGAATTCTGGATGCCGCTAGAAATTCCCAATGCTGTTAGGAACTTCGAACTCTTTTTGGAATTCCCAACGGCATTTGAAATTCCTAATGCAGTTGGAAATTTGTGTATTAGGGTTGCGTTTGGAATTTCCGTAACTCAGTTGATAAATCCAAACATCGTTGAGAAACAGTGCAGTACACATTGTCAAAAAAAAAAAATTAACAATTGTGTAAATTCAATACTACAATGGAAAATTGACCACAACAACATCAAATTCAAATAAAACCCAAGCTTTATTACGTTCATGTAAACTATTTTCACAAAAATAAACTACCCTAATACACAAATTACTATTTTCACAAAAATAAACTACCCTAATACACAAATTAAAGTACATAAGAGATTCAATTTATGTATAAACTTTAAATATATCACAACATCAAATTCAAACAAGACCCATGCTTTATTATGTAAATGTAAACTATTTTCACAAAAATAATACACACATTCAAGTAAATCAGAGATTAAGCTTAAGTAAAAAGTATAAAAGTTAAAATAAAAAACTCACCATAAAGTTTCAATAGAAGAAACCTTTGTGGTTGATGAATAATGGAAGTTGTTGATATGATCAATCTAACTTAATTTCAAGTTGCTCAATGGTGGAGTTTCTAAATATTTACTAAAAATTCGAAAAAGAAGAAAGAGAGAACAAAAGGAAAAAAAAAAATGAGAGGAGAAAGAGAGAGGTGAACTGATATGTGGTAGAGAGAGGTGAAAATAAGAGGAAAATAATGGGAATACCTTAAAAGTCATGGGGAAAAATAATAAAATCCCTTATTATTATTATTATTATTATTATTATTATTATTATTATAAACTTAATAAATACAAAAGTGGAATTAATGAAGAATGTCACTCTTTTGAGTTGGTGTATCACTATTATCACCACTTTAATAACTTAAGTTTTAAAGGCATCAAAGTAAGTGAGTTCCAAAAATACCCTTACTTTACATATTTTTTATTATATTTTTTAACTTTAACTTTTCTGTTACTTTGAATTTGTCTGAAATCTACTTATCTCTCTAACTTTAAAAAGCTCTGTAAATTGAAACTGAAGTTCATCTTTTTCTCCAACTTGTCGTCGTTGAAAATCGAAGTCCATTTTCTTGAAAAGTGGATCCTCTTCGTTTTTGTACCAATCAAGCTAATTTGAAGTGTTTGTAAGGTAATCCTTTCTTCATAAGCATCCCATTTCTTATGTTGTTTTGATTTTGAATCTTCCATTGTTAAAGTTGTTGAGGTAGTTGTTGTATTAGGGTTGAGTTGCACAGTATGAGAAACTTCGTTGGAGTGTTGATTGCACGCTTTTTTTTTTTTTTTCCTATTTTTGAGATTTATTTGACTATTTCCGAGACTTGTGTAAAGGGTCCGAGACTTTTAATATTTGTTTCTGAGACTTTCTGGTAATGGATCACATATTTGGTTTTTGGCTACTATTTTTCGAGACTTAGTATTTCATTTCCGAGACTTTTGCTTTATTTTCGAGACTTAATATATCATTTCCGAGACTTTCATTCTTTAGATAGAATCCATGACTTAAGACATAATTTATGAGACTTTTGCATTCAGTTTCCGAGACTTTTGTTTTATATGTCTGAAACTTTTGTTTTCATAATGTCTGAGACTTTTGCATTCAATTTCTGAGACTTTGGTTTTATATTTCCGAGACTTTTGTTTTCATAATTTCTGAGACATTTTCATTCAGTTTCCGAGACTTTGGTTTTATATTTCCGTGACTTTTGTTTTATATTTCTAAGACTTCTATTTGATATTTCTAAGACTTTTGTTTTATGTCTGAGACTTATTATCCAATTTTTGAGACTTATTAACCCGTTTCCGAGACTTGGCCAATCGATTTCAAGACCTATTATTCAGACTTGTTGCATGATTCCAACTTTTTAAATCATATTTATTATAATCCATATTATTATTATGTTTTGTTTAGTCGTTTAATTTTTGGTAGATGATATTTTTTTAGAGGAAAATGGATAAGGTTAAAATAATTATATCTTAAAAAGGTTGATGTGAGCAACTACCTAACAGAAGCCAGAGGTTTGTTAGCTCTGATAATCAGGGAATATATGAGGCAAAAAATATGACTTATTAAGAATTGTTGATGCTCATGAAATATGATACAAACAATTTCAATATTGATCTACCTTCAATATCTATTGTTCTTGGCACTACATGTCACACATTTATAAGAAATGACGATAATGTTCAGTTTATGCTAGGGGAAGATAGGGTGATTCCTCAAGTCATTGTTAGTCTAATTGAAAGGAGATGTGGATTTGTGATGGGTGATGGCATCTATCTTCATGGAAATCCTCGACATTATTCATCATTCAGCGGTAGTAACCAAATGTTCACACAACGGAGTGCAACGTATAATGATGGAAATCCCCAAGGTCCAAACAGCATTTGCACTGTCCTGCTTACAATTGACCTTGCATGTGACGTTGAACTTCATTTTGATGATTACTTTAGGCGTCAATTTGGCCCTAATATGGAGCCGAATATTGAGCTGGATAATGATCACGTAGGTGACCGTGAAAACGTTGTTAAAGAACCTATATAACATCAAATAGAAGGAAAGCGTGTACAAGGTGATCATCTCTATGTTAGTGCACCGGATATGCTGGAGACATCCGAGGTTCGGGAAAATTTGAATACTTCCGATAATGTGACAACTTGGGTTATTCCCGAATCTTATTCATATTTGTTTGGTGAAGTGAATAACACTGTGGGATCATGTAAACCTACCACTATGATTTACAAAGGTTAATATTTTTCAAGGAAAAGAGATTTAAAAAGGTTAGTAGGTCTTCATGCAATGAGGGAGAACTTTTAATAGAAGGTGAAAAAGGTTTAACCAGTCAGTTATACATTTGGTATGCAAGATTGACAATTGTACGTGGAAATTAAGAGCGATGAGGAGAAATGAAGGGACATATTTTCAAGTTAGAAGTTTTGTAAATGAATACAATTATCCCTTGGATAAGGTCCACCGGCGCCACCGATAGGCTAGTGTGGTCATAATCGGTGAAGTAGTAGCCCTTAGACTCCAACTATACAATGGTCGTCTAATGCTACATAAAGACATAATTGCTGATATTGAAAATAATGTATAACATCCAAATTATGAACGGTAAAACTCATCAAGCCTTGCATTATGCATTGGCATTGACTTATCAAAAGGATCCAATCTTTCTAAAAGTTGCTAGGATAATAGGGATGTCATTAAGACAGGTAAGGGCAGCTCTAAAAGTTGCTTGGATAATAGGGATGTCATTAAGTTAGGTAAGGGTAAGGTAATAATGGAAAGTAAGCAAATCTACGAGACGTTTTTATGCAAAGGAAGGTTGTGTTGGGACTACGGCTAGGGAGATGGCTTCTTCTTCGAATGTGAATGCTGATTTAGATTCTTGTGCTTCGAAAGGAGGG
Organism: Acer negundo; assembly: GCA_035582765.1. NCBI lineage: Eukaryota > Viridiplantae > Streptophyta > Magnoliopsida > Sapindales > Sapindaceae > Acer > Acer negundo. The sequence continues at coordinate 37,626,007 of CM069233.1, forward strand.
TTTGTTGGTTCTTGTGTGGGGAAAGGTGCGCGATCTTTTGAGATAGGTGGGGCTACAAATATAGGGTGTTTGGAAAGGAAGGAGGTTTATAAGGCTAGCTCTTTGCCTTATAGGGTGAGCAAGTTAGATTTCGAAAAAGAGTTAGCTTGGGGAATAGTGTTAATATTGATAGCCATGGTTTGGCTTCCTTGGGGGATAATGAGAGTAAAAGGACCAATTTTTAGAGTGTTAAGGTCTTTAGTTTGGATGATGGCTTATGTGGGGGAGTGTCCGTTTCCAGTGACAAAGTGGTTTATATCAATCTTGTAGAGGGCAAAAATTTGTGCTTAGTGGGGGGTGATTTGGATGGTCCAGCTATTGATTTTTTTTGTGGATCTTAGGGGCTTGGAACTTTTTGGTCGGAATGGGAAAGTGGGGGATTTTGAAGCTTCTTCGTGTTCCTTCGCTAGTAGGAGGAGAAAGAAGAATTTTTTTTCCTCCAAGATCCCACAGGATGAAGACTAGGAATGGGGCTCAGGGTTTCGATTTCAGTGTTTTTGAGGAAGAGTTGGCGGTCCAAATTGGTAGAGGGAAAGAGGTTGTCATTGATAATAAGAGGAAGAAGGGGCTGGCATAAATGGTTTGGCAGGTTTGCTTGGTGCTTAGTCGATTATGTGTGGCGTGTTTTACGGCGTCATTTTCAGGGGTTTTCTTTTCCATCCACGATGTTTAGATTTCAGTTTTTTTGCAGTTCTTTCCTAGTCTTGGATGACCGCGTCTTTTGGTCTGCTAGTTTCGTTTGTGTTCTGTTTGTTTCCTCTTTAGGTTTTGGCCTCTAATAAAATTTCGCCGTTAAAAGAAAACCATAAATCAATAATATTACCATTTCATTCGTTAAAACATTTAATCAGTATACATGCACAACAAAAAATTGGATATTATTTGAAAGTTAATGAATTTTAAAGATTATGCTTGTTGTATGTTTTTTTTTATATTCTAATTTGCTTCGATCATTTAGCATATTTGTTCTATCTTTGAAGCTAACCCATCTTTTTTTTTTATTTATTTATTTTTTAAATAAGTGTTTAACAAATATTGCTCACATAACAAATTAAATAATACAAATGATAGTTTAAAAATAGAACGGAGGTATAATTAACTATAATTTTTTGTTAAAAAAATATATTATTGAGGTATATATTAGTGTTTATATAAAACAATTATGGGAAAATATCATTTTTCTCCCTGACTTTGTCATATTGTTAAGACAATGACAGGATCCCGCTATATTGGCAGGTCTCTCCCCTCAAATGGAAAGAATGTATTATATGCCTCTTATGTTATCTTTTCCATCCATTAAATGTATTATATGCCTCTTCTATATTATATGACCGTTAAAATTACCATTTGACCCTTAATAATATTTATTAAATAAAAAATATATTAAAAAAATAGAAAATAAAAAAACAATAAAAAAGATGGATCTCCACCATCTATCTTTGAGATGGACGGTAGAGATCTTTTTTTTTTATATATTTTTTTATTTAAATTTAATAATAATAATAATAATAATAATAATAATAATAACAATAATAACATCTTTACTTCAAATATATATATATTCAAACATTAAACAAAAATACAAAATCCATACCAGAAAAAATTCCCTATTTCATCGAAATTCATCCCCCAAACACAAAAAATCCATCTCAGATCATCATCATCGTCACCGATCTCAAACAACAACACTAACCCATCGTAAATAAATAAATAAAATAAAATAAAAATCAAACCTAGAAAAATAAACAAACAACAACACTAATCTCATTTCATCAGACAAGACTAGAAACTGTTTGATCTCATTGATATATTATCAAATTGTAACAACTATAGATTCTTCAACTGATTGATGTGGAAATAATCTGAAAGAAGAAAAAAATTAATAAATCATTAAATCCATTAAATATCCAATCTGGCTAAAGTAACAATGAATTATGAATTGGCTATATATAAAAAATATCGTATTTTAAAATAAAAACGATACTTACAATAAAAGTCAAAGTCAACAAATATAATGCCGCACAAGCCTTTACAAGTTACAAACCTAGAAAAAAAAAAAAAAAATCAAACCACCTCTCAAACTCAATATGAGTCTTCAAAATCCAAATCCATATCCAAACCAATGAACAAAAAAAGCAAAAACAGAATTAATTATTTTATCTAACAAAAAAGAGAACAACAAAAATTCATCAACAGCAAATCCAAGTTGTTGAACCAGATTCTTGAAGAAGAATAAACCCAAGAGATGGGTTCTTGAAGAAGAAGAAGAAGATATGCGTTTTTTAATTTGTTTGTCGTCACCGCTGAACCACAAACCCCAATCCGTCGCCGCCTTCGATCTTGCACAACCAGCCTCGAATCAATCTCATCACAAACACAGACAAACACAACATCTGAGTTTGTCACAAAAAAATCCCAACCGAAAATGAGTAAATGTTTGAAAGAGAGAACGATGCTTTAGAAAGATTAGATTGAGAGGGATCTGAGAAGATGATAATGATATGGGTTTAATGGCTGATGGTGTTGAAGATGAGGATGAGTGGTGGATGAGTGTGAGAGATTGTATTGAGAGGGATCTGAGAAGATGATGATGATTTGGGTATTTTTTATTTTATTTTATTTTATTATTTTTATGTTTTGTTTTATTGTTTTTGAGGTTTTGATGATACAGCGATGAGATTAAGAAATTGCCCAATGGTCAATGCTATTTTGGATGGAAAATGTGACATAAGAAGTATATTATATACATTCTTTCCGTTTGAGGAGGATTAAAGGTCAATATTAGTAAACACTGTTCTCGTCTTAACAATTTATCGCCCGGGGGGGTGGTGTGACATAAGAGGTATATTATATACATTCTTTCCATTTGAGAAGGATTAAAGGTCAATATTAGTAAACATTGTTCTCGTCTTAACAATTTGTCGGGGGATACTTTTCCAACATTTATTAATTAAAATTTGGAAACGTATCATTTTCCTCCCTGACTTTTGCCTTATTGTTAAGACGAAGATAAACTTTGACCATATTGGCCAATCTCCCCCGGGGATACTTTTCTAACATTTATTAATTAAAATTTGGAAACGTATCATTTTCCTCATTGACTTTTGCCTTATTGTTAAGACGAAAATAAACTTTGACCACATTGGCCAATCCCCCCCCCCCAAATGAAAAAAGTGTATTATATGCCCTTTCTGTTACCTTTTCCATCCATTGAATGTATTATATGCCTCTTTGACCTTTAAAATTTAAGTAAATGACCGTTTCATCCTTTAGTTTGCTCTCAATAATTACCATTTTACCCTCAAACTATTCATTAAATAAAAAATATATTAAAAAACAGAAAACAAGAAATAAAATTAAAAAAAATATTAAAAAAAGATGGATCTCCACCGTCCATCTAAAATATAGACGGTGGAGATATATATATATTTTAAATATATATTTAAATATAATAATAAAATAAAAAAAATAAACAAAAAAAATTAAAAAAAGAAAAGAAAAAGATATAGATCTGTGCAATAGATTCACAAACAAAAACGAAAAAAAAATAATTATCATCAACAGCGCCAAACCCAGAACACCATCATCAAACCCCGAACCTAAACCCAGAACACTATCATCAACATCAAACCCAAACCCAAACCCAAACCTAGAAATTTCATCATCAACACCACCACCAAACCCGGATCAGAAATTCATCATCAACACCACCAAACATGGATTGGGAATTCTTCATCACCACCACCAAACCCTCCCACCACCGACAAGATTGTAGAACATCTGGTCTATACCAGATCTCTCACACACCAATAATATTCATCTTCAATCTTCATATTCATCTTCAATCTTCATCACACCATCCACATTTCTCACAACCGAGGTCAATTCAAATAAAATCAAACCAGATGCAAAAATCAAACCAAAATCGATTTAAAATAAAATCAAAATCAACTCGAAATCAGTTCAAATCAACAAAATCAAGAACTGGGTTCATCTGAGGAATCTGTCTCCGAGGAATCAACAATTGGGTTCGTCATTTGTCTTCGAGGAATCTGTCAAATGCGTCTAGATTTGGAGGCATTGTTGTTGGACATGAATATAGGTCATTTTTGGAATTTGAGTTGGTGAATACAACGAAGCGGGGTTCTGAATACAACGAAGAAGAAAATAAAGGACGAAGAGAGTTTTTTCTATGCCAACAATAGAGTTAACTTAGGGGTAAGAAATTTAAAGATGGAAGCAGAGTTGAACTGTTAAAGAAGAAGAAAAGTGGGTTGGTGATGGTGAGAAGTCGCTGACGGTCAAGAGAAAGAGAGATGTTGTGGATTGGAGAGAGAGAGAGAGAGAGAGAGAGAGAGAGAGAGATGGATCTCTTGATCTCTCACTCTTTTTTTTTATTTAAATTTTTCGTTTTATTTATTTTTTATTTTGTTTCAGTTTTATTTTTAATTAGTTATATTATTTAATTCAAATTTATAATTGTCTGAATGGTCAATGACGTTAATACCCTTTCCATTTAATGATCAACCCCCCAAATGGATGGAAAGTGTGATAGAAGGGGTGTTTTTAATGTTTATTTGTTTTTAGGGGGAAAAACGGTCACATTGTCTTAATAATAGGGCAAAAGTCAGAGGGAAAATGACATTTCCCCTTCAAACTTCAAAAATTGAATATTTTAATAAGCATTTTGCGTAATGTCGTTATAGAGATCGAATCTAAATATATAAAATATAAAGTTATCGGGATTTCTTATGGCTTATATATAAAAATTTGAGCTGGGCTCTGCCTCTAAGTGGGATATATAGTTAATATTCAAAGAAAAATAATTGTTCCTTGATTTGCATAATTACATAGAAGCTGATAATAGATAGAAGCTGATAATAGATCAAAGTCATGCCGCTCATTTATACTGTTTAAGTATGTACATGATCAATTTTTGGGTTTTCACGTTTTATTGACTTCTTCTTTGTTAGAGAAAATTTTAAAATAAATAACATTTGAAATTAAATTGGAAAAGACACAACTTTTTTGTTATAAATAAAAGATTGTGTTGTTTCAAACAGACACATTGTTTTGTTTTTAATTTAAATTATATGATTGTTATTTTAAAGTTTATAAATACTGATATCAGACAGTATGCAGACTACACTTGAATCACTTTCTTTCTTCTCTCTATTTTCTAAAAATCATACAACAATAATATTCTATTCATCGCAGAAAATAGAATATTGTCATAAATAGACTTGCAACTTTCAAAGGTATTCTGGTTTGTTTTCTCAAGTGCACAATGATGACAAACAAATGCTTCATTATATCCTCGAGTCGTATTCACAAACTCAGTGCATCACAGAATTGGTGAATACGAATAATGTCTTAAGGAGAGCGACAATATATCGTGCCTTGAAGCCAGTTTTATTAGTGTTTTTTATTTTGGACTAATTTTGTTCTTTGCAGTATTTATGTGTTAACAGTGTTTTGGTTTGGGATCAAGAAAAGCAATCTATCATTGATAGAATTTATCCAACAATCTTAAGACATTATTTTATCATCAATGACACAAGTTTCATCATTGCATGATTTCTTTGTGGATTTTGTCAAATTGGATCGTTTAGATAGTGGAAATTTTAGGCGCTAGCAGAAGAAATTGCATTTCCTGTTGACAACTTGGAAAGTTGTATATGTGCTCACTACACCGAATTGGTTGGAACGTGAGGATGAGACATTGGCGAAAACTCAAACTCGGCAAAAATGGGAACAAGATGACTACATATGCAAGAGACACATTTGTAATGCCATGTCTGATGCACTTTTTGATTAGTATCACAACAAACCAACAGCTAAAGAAAAATGGGATCTCCTGGAGGAAAAATATATGATAGGATGCAACAAGTAAGAAATTTTTGGCCTCTAAATATTTTCAATACAAAATGGTTGATGGTAGGCATGCTGATGGGCAATTTCATGAGATCCTGCATATTTATCATCAATTTCAACAACATAAATTGGTAATGGATGAGTCAATTGTTGTTTCCTCTATTGTTGACAAACTTCCTCCATCATGGAAAGACTATAAGAATAGTCTCAAACATAAAAAGGAAGACATCTCTCTTGAGGAATTGGGCAGACATCTTCATATTGAGGAATAGAATAGACTTAATAGTTATGATGAGGAGCCCATTATGTCTTCCAAAATAAATATGGTGGAGGAAAAGAAAGAGTCTAAATAGCCATAACACCAAAAAGACAACAAAAGAAAATTTCTACAAAAGTGAACTCATATGGCAAGAAAAAGAAATTTTCATGTTACCATTGCGGTAAGTAAAGCCATGTCAAGAAAGAGTGTCGACTCCTAAAAAAACAAAAGGAGAGTTCGACTTCAAATTTTGTGGCCATGATATTCCAGATTAATGTTCTCGAAGATGACTATGCATGGTGGATAGATTTGGGTGCTATAAAGTGTGTGTGCAAGGATTGTACCCTTTTCACATCTTATGAATCTATTGAAAATGAAAGTGTGCTATACATGGGATATTCATCTACTGCAGCAATAAAAGGAAAAGGCACAGTACAACTTGAATTCACTTATGGAAAAGTTCTTACTTTAACTGATGTTTTTCATGTACCGGAAGTTAGAAAAAAATCTTATATCTGGTAGCCTTCTTAATAGTTTGGATTTAAACTTGTGTTTGAGTCAAACACATTTGTATTGTCTAAGAGTGGAACCTTTATGGGAAAAGGTTATATGTATGAGGGTATGTTTAAGCTTAATATCAATAAAATGAATGTTTCTTCTGTTTATATTATTGACTCATTATCGTTATGGCATAATCGATTAGGACATATTCATACAAAACGTTTGCATGATATGACTAATTTAGATTTAATTCCTAGATATAACTATGACATGCATGAAAAGTGCAAAGTGTGTGCTCAAATAAAAATTACAAAAACTCCTTTCCTTAAAATTGAAAGAACACTATCTTTATTACAACTAATTCATAGTAATGTGTGTGATATGTATAGTAATCCTACTGGAGATGGCAAAAAGTACTTTGTAACATTTATTGATGATTATTCAAAATATTGTTATGTTTATTTGTTGCAATCAAAGGATGAAGTATTGAATAAATTTAAGTTTACAAAGTTGATGTAAAAAATGCATGTGACTCAAAAATTGAAGTTCTTAAGAGTGATAAAGGTGGTGAATATCAATTCCTTGATTTTTGTGAATATGATGGCATTGTACATGAAACATCTGCTGCATATACACCACAACAAAATTGGATAGCAGAAATGAAAAATAGTTACTGTAATGCTTTCGAATTCAGGTTTAGGAAAAGGATTTTGGGGTGAAGCATTATTAATTGTATGTTATATATTAAATAGAGTGCCTTCTAAGAAACTTAAAACTACTCCTTATGAACTTTGGAAGAAAAGAAAGCCTAATTTATCTTATTTTAAAGTTTTGGGATGTAGAGCTATAGTTAAACTACCAGAACCTAAAATAAAGAAATTAGGTCAAAAAGGTGTTGAATATATACTTTTAGGCTATGTGGAACATGGCAAGTCATACAAGTTTTTGGTTACTGAACCTAATAATTCTGGTGAGATTAATGCAATAATAGAATCTAGAGATGCCATTTTTTATGAATCTAGATTTTTTACTATACCTAAAATTATGAATTGTGGAAAAGGTGGCAACACTAAAACGAACTGCCACGGAAGATCCTTCTGAAATACAGACAAGTAAAAGGGCAAGAAATGACAAATCTTTTGGCCCTGACTTTATTGTGTATCTAGTTAAATGTACTAGAGATACATATATGAAACAAACTATGGTCTCGCTGATAATAGAATTGGATCCCTTCACTTTTGAGGAAGCAATGAAGTCACAAGATGTTGCCTTTTGGAAAGAGGCAATTAATGATGAAATGGAGTCTATAATGGGCAATAAGACTTGGAAATTAGTTGATTTACCATCTATGTCAAAACCAATAGGTTGCAAATGGATCTTCAAAAATAAGATGAAAGTTGTTAGAACGATTGATAAATTCAAGGCAAAGCTAGTAGCAAAAGGTTTTACCCAAATGGAAGGCCTTGATTATTTTGATACATATGCACCAGTTGTAAGAACTGCTACTATAAGAACATTGATAGCATTAACTTCAATTTATTGCCTTGAAATCCATCAAATGGATGTAAAAACGGCTTTTCCTAATGGAGAGCTAGATGAAGAAATTTATATGGAGCAACTTGAAGGTTTTGTATTTACAGGACAAGAGCACAAGGTTTGCAAACTTATCAAGTTGTTATATGGTCTCAAACAAGCTCTCAAGCAATGGCATGAAAAGTTTGATAAAGTCATTGTTTCAAATGGTTTCTGAATTCATGAATCTGTTAGGTGTGTATAAAGCAAATTCAAAGGAAACAAAGGTGTGATTATATGTCTTTATGTAGATGACATGTTAATTTTTGGAACTGATAATGAGAATATTGAACTCACAAAAAATTTATTGTCATCCAATTTCGATATGAAAGACATGGGGCTTGCATATGTGAGTTTGGGTATTAAAATTATCAAAAGAGATAATGGCCTAGTATTGACCCAATCACACTACATTGAAAAAATATTGAAAAAGTTCAATCATTTTGATTGCAAGCCAGTATCCACACCATTTGATTCTAGTATAAGATTATTCCCAAACACAGGAAAGTTAGTATCTCAATTAGAGTATGCTCGTGTTATAGGATGTCTTATGTATGCAGTGATTGTATTAGGCCTGAGATTGCATTTGCTGTAGGAAGGCTTAGTAGGTATACTTGTAATCCAAGTCAACTACATTGGCAAGCAGTGTATAGAATTTTAAAGTATTTAAAGCATACTATGGTATACATTATGTTGGCTATCCTTCAGTTTTGGAAGGATTCATTAATGCAAGTTGGATCATAGATTGAAGTGATCATGCATCCACAAGTGGATGGATTTTTACACTTGGCGAAGGAGCTATTTCTTGGGGTTCCAAGAAATAGACATGTATAGCATACTCCACCATGACTTCTGAATTTATTGCATTAGCATAATGCAGTAAAGAAGTAGATGGTTAAGGAATTTATTGATAGAAATTCTTTTATGGCCAAAACCGAATGCCTACTTTATCCATTCATTGTGATAGTGAGGCAACATTATCTAGAGAATATAGTTAGATATACAACGGTAAGTCTAGGCATATTGGCCTAAGACAGTTATGTGAGGCATTTGCTCACAGATGGTGTGATAACCATTTACAATGAAAGAATATGCGAAAATTTGACAGATTCCCTTAAAAAAGGCCTTGCAAGGGATCTAGTATATAAAACATTAAGAGGGATGGGACTGAAGCCAACTTTTAAAATCACCGATGATGGAACCTAAACCCAACACTTGAAACATCAAGATCTTGGGTTCAATGAGTAAGGCACATCATATGTTGTGATTGATCATGTGTCCCAAAGGTGAAAGTGCTTGATACCTATATGTTTTAGGAAGGTTAAGTTATTAAGCTTTTAGTAGAGTTATAACAGTTTTTCTGTTAGAATATTTTTACAGGGACATTCTTGATAACATCTAGCTATATGAGTAGGGGCATACACAGGATTTTTTGTTGGGGTGGGCTAAAACAAAACTACAATTTTTTACGAGGATATTTCGTTAGTCGAAAAATCAAAGATACATTTATATAGAGAAACAGAATGAGCCTTATCCCTCAAGATGCATATACTAAATAAATTACATAAACTTTCGATAAAATAACATATATTTTTTTTATAAAAAAAAAAAAGTATAATTTTTTTTTTGACAGAGCTCACCATCAGTTGACTAATCAGTGTGTCTAAAATTACAAAATTTGGGTACTGTTTCAATTTTTTTTTTTAAAGGTGGATGACTCAAACTCATAATCTCGTGGTGCAGATGTGAGGGGTTTACCATCAAACCAACCTCATTTCATCAATAGTGTTTCATTAGAAGTAATAAAATATGGAGTCAAAATTAGAAATAACAAGCTCAAACCCCTAACTTGTTAAATAGAAACCTATTAAAAATTAAGAAAATGTCCTCTAAGTGTAAGATCATGGGATGCATTTTTTTTCTTCAATTGTGATCAAAGATAGTTGATTGTTATTTTATAATTTGAGATTTTAATTTTTAATTAACATTTAAGAGAAAGAAGATTTTCGATGTGTGGGTTTTGTAAAAAAAAAAGCGTGGGATTAGAAAGTAAAAGGATTATAGGAGGGATGGTTTGATGTGATGTGATGTGAGATGAGGTTTGATTGGTTTGCTAACTATATGTTCGTGTCTCATTTAGAATTTTTTTTTTCAAAAAGTTGCCTGGGTCAACCCTCTGACATTTTCGCCACTGTATATGAGTTCGGAGATGGTGCCGTCTCTTATGTGACCTGACTAGTTACTAGAGCACACATGAAATAGGATATAGGACACAAGGCCAATCCACGTGTCGGTATTATGAACACCCATTAAATAGAAAACTTATGTGTGAGATGTGTTCGGTTAATCAAATAAGGTAGCTGGTTTAAAGCTTGTCTACCATGCCACCTTGATTAACTTTGATATATTTTCACAAAGTGGAGGTTAAAGTCGAGAGACACCTTCATTTATGCATTAAGGTTTCCAAGTCTATGCGAGAATGCTTTTCAAATAAATTTATTTTGAAAATGGTGTTGGATTGTTATAGAAAATTTTAAAATAAATAACATTTGAAATTAAATTTGAAAAGATACAACCTTTTGTCATAAATAAAAGAATGTGTTGTTTCAAACATACATATTGTTTGTTTTAAATTTAAATTATATGACTGTTATTTTAATGTTTATAAATAATGGTATCAAACAGTATGCAGACTACACTTGAATCGCTTTCTTTCTCTTCTTTGTTTTCTAAAAATCATACGGCAACGATATTCTATTCATTGCAGAAAATATAATATTGTCATAAATAGACTTGCAACTTTCAAAGGTGTTCTGGTTTGTTTTCACAAGTGCACAACGAAGACAAACAAAAGGCTTCATTGTATCATGGAGGCGTATTCGCAAACTCATTGCATCACATAATTGGTGGATGCAAATAACGTTTTAAGGAGAGCGACAACATATCGTGCCTTAAAGCCAGTTGTATTACAGTTTTTTATTTTGGACTAATTTTGTTCTATACAGTATTTATTTGTTAACATTGTTTTGGTTTGGGATCAAGAAAAGCGATCTATCATTGACATAATTTATCCAACATTCTATTGCATAACAAATCCAATAAATGATGAGATGATGTTGGTCCGGTGGTAAACCCCTCACAGCTACGCCATGAGGTCGTGGATTTGAGTCATTCCCCTCACTAAAAAAATATCCGAATTTTAGTACCTCGGGCTTAAAACTTGATGTGGCACGCCAGACCAATGAAATTTTAACACATCATTAAATTTACAACTCCAACAATTATCACATCCATATCATTTGTCAGGTCATAATTGGGTACAAGTAATTTGATTGATGAACGGGCTATCCGATTTGTCGTTCGATGAGGCACCGCACCCGTATTTTTGGGCCATTGGTGATACCTTATTTTATAATTAATGGAGGGTGACACTTCACCTACCTGTTGGTTCTCCTTCCGGACTTACTGGCTCTTAATGGTCATTCCTCGGTAGCCATCTTCCATGCTATCTTTGCTGCCTTTGGACCATTGATTGTCTATGCTTTTAGATCTTCTTTGTTTGGCCCTTTTTGACCGCAACCCCCTTCTTGGCTGAGGGCTCTTATCTTCGGATGAAGCAGAATGGTGCCTCTGCCGGGTTTTCTAGTGTGCTCTATCAGGGATTGTCCTGTGTGTTCGACCATGGTCTCGCCTCTCCAGGGATTCTTCATCTAGTATTCCTTTGCCTTTTCTCTATCTTTCTTCCTTAGAGGCTTCAGGGTGGTCCTGGGGTGTTTCTTCCGTATATGGCTTTATTTAAGCCTCTAGTGTCACGACATGGACTTCCGACCGTAGCCTCCTGGGTGGGTGATCCCCAGGCGTACTAGTTAAGTCATAGGGGGACTGACCGTAGCCTCCCAGGTGGGCAATCCCCATACGTACTAGTTAAGTCATAGGGGGAAGAGATTCCTAAGCCTACAGGAAACGTGAGCCCTATTTTGTTGGCCTCGCTGACCAATTTTATCAAAGCTGTTTAGAAGTGTTGTAGGGTTCCCAGATCGACCGCTCTAGTTCTTATTGTTGCAACTGATTGTTCTACAGTCATCAATGTTCCATCCCTCGATACTTCAATTGTCTCAAGCACCCAGTGGTTGTCATCGCTAGAGTTTCCGTCTTTGTCGCTGGTGTTGCTTATGTTTCAGATCTGTTCGTGAGGCTTTCTCGAAGTTGAATTCCTCCATTCCTCTAGCACCAATTATTGATGGTGAATTCTGGATTGCCACACGTCAAACAATAACGTTACGTTAATAAAAGCAAGAATGTAAGTAAATGAATACAAGACACGAGTTTTACGTAAAAAAACCCTAGAAAGGGAAAAAAACCATGGCGCCTCTGAAGGCAAAAAGATAATACTAGGATCTGTTTGTGGTTACATGCTCAGTATTGTCTCCCCTCTTATACAATTCTCTCAACTCTTCATAATCCAAAACCCTTTTTCCGTGGATTACATGGTTCAATTTATATCAAGCAGATTAGGGTTTCCTCTTGTTATCGTCGTATTGGTGACAGACTTCCCAAATAGAATCGTCTTAGGATTCTAATATTGTGGACTGATTAGGACTTGTTTCCGGTTTAATGTTTATCTTTCTGGATGCTTTCAGTCATTTCCTATTTGGACTTCTCTTGAAGGGAAATAGAGATATTTCCTTATTGAGGTACAACTCTTGAAACCTTGTACCTGGATGAATCCTCGCTCGTCGAGATTTACTTTAATAAGGTTACTTTTCCCGTATTGGCTGAGTAGGTCTTGGACGAGTACGATCTTGGCTTTTTTTAGGCTAAGCTATTTGGCGAATACACTTTTGGTTTCTTGATCTTGATGACGTGGCAAGTGGTCAATGCTACATTCGTTGACTAGTTGACAAGTGATGTGGAATTATTCTTCCATGTTTCTTGCCTATTCTGTTGATGTTTCCTTTGGCCGAATATATACATACAACTGTGGCCACCATTGAAGGTGGCCTCCACAGGAGGAAGCTCTACCTCCATCGCATCTGATGATGCTAAATTCCCCTAGATCGGAGGAAGCTGGCGTTTCCTCTATTGATCTGGAGGAAGTTGCTGCTTTCTTCAGCACCATGGGCCATGTAATCCACTAATTTTCTCGGATGGACCTCATTTTTTTTTTTATATATAAAATTTGTAATTTTTGAATATACAAAATAAATTGATTTAGAGAAAAAGAGAACACATTAAGAGGAAAATTCTTAGTAAAAAGATATACGACGAGCTGTGAATTGCACAACCTCTATTAAAGAAAAGAAGAGGAGCTGTTGGAGACTTAGAGTGAAATTGTTCTCTTGCGTGAACTGTGAACTAAAAAAAAAATATGCCTAGGGGTTTTCAGCATATGATTGTTTATGATGCTTTTTCCCTTTAAATTAGTCCAATTTTACCAACAAAAAAAAAAAAAAGTGAACTAAAAAAAAATCTAATTATCATGGTTTGTCAAATTTTGTATGATGTGGCAGTGCTTGTCTAGGGTTTTTAAAATGTAAGGATGCGGCAAAAATGTATTGGTCTAGCATGCCACAACATGTTTTAAGCCTGAAGTATTGAAGTTTCTCTCATTAATTTGAAGGGTTTTACTTTGTAAAGTGGTATTTTTTCTTAGAAAATGCGTGAAAGTCAATTTTCTTGTTTAGGGCAAGTTTATTTTCAGGATTCCTCGTTTAGTCGGTTTTCTTCTTTAGGTAAAATTCATTTTTTTTAGGATTGCTAATCACAATTGCACTACCCATGACAAATCAAAAGATTTTGCTTCTCCTTGACAATTGCACTGCCCATGTACCACTTACAAAACTACCTAATCACATCCAACTCAGGAACACCACAGTGCACTATCTACCATCGAATTTGATATCAAAGCTACAACCATGTGATGCTAGAATAATTCGAAACTTCAAGGCGTATTATCGTCGTTTTAATTTTATGCTGCTCGAACATTTGGAATCCAACACATCTGATCCTGAAAAGATTGATATTTTAGAAGCCATTCGTATGACTATTGCAGCACTGACATTTGATATTAAGCCCAAGACCATCACTAATTGTTTTCTTCATTGCAAAATTCGTACAGTCCAAGGAGAAACCAAAGGAGACATTGAGGATAGTGGTGTTATAAGTGAATTAAAGCAACACATTCAAAGCTTCCACTAATTTGTCTCAAAAAAAAAAAAAAAAAAATTCTTCCACTCATTCTATGAATGTCAATCATCTAATTAACCATACACGGAAGAAGTGTGTTACACTCCAACTGAAGAGGATATCATCAATGATGTCACAAGGCAAACTAATAATGATGTGGTTGAGATAGATGATGACGACGACGATAGTCATGAGGTACCTAAAATCTTTACAAATAAGGCTATTGAAATGTTAAATTTAACTGAAACCTTTTGATTACAACAAGAATGTGATCACAATAACTTTTTGAGAACAATTCAAAAGATGAAAGATGAAGTCAAAAATACCAAACATGGTGGCCTATTGCAAATTAGCATCTTGAAGTACTTTTCTAGTTCTTGAATAATATGTAATATATTTTGTACTTTAATGAAATTATTAATTTATGAGGCAATCGGGACCGAAATTTTACACTAGGTTTCAAAAAGAAATTATTAATTATTATGATAGAGGGGTTTATTAATTTTTTACACTGACCCAAGTCGAAATTGAGATTGTTTTATTAATATAGGGAGGAGATTAATTTACGAGGGTTTTGCTGTATTTTCAATTCTTCAATTATCCAGATCTTATTGGACATGAATGACCGCACCCGATCAATCAACATAGAAATTAAATCAAAGTAAAATAAAAAATAAAAATCATAGTTTCGATTTATATGGAGCACAAGTTTATTACAATTAATTAAAACCACGACCTCTAATTTCTCTATGAAAAGAGAAAGTCATATCACATAAAACTATACAATATATATTAAACATTAAACTGCAATTGATTCAAATTTAGGGACACGAACCGGAAAATTATCAATTTCATCAGTCCAAGGATTCTTTTCTTGTGCAGGATTGATGGTCCTCAATGCTCGCCACATAGCACTGTTACACTTGAATCCGGACCCAAAAGCAATTTGCCAAGTCCGATCAGCTTTTCGGATCCTTCCTTTGGCTTCAGAGTATGCCAATTCGTACCACAATGAGCTGCTTTAAGTGATCCCAAATCTATTTAAAGTCATTCTTGAAGGCTCCATGTGCCACTCAGACAGCTCCAGGTTCTTCTCTAGCTCGTCTAACACCGCTCTCCCTCCCACGTGTATACAAAATGCTCGAAAGCCAACTTGAAATCCGGAATGTATGGCTTTATCTTCATTTTAAAGATCTTTCTCGTGACCAAAGTCGTGAAAAACAAGAGCTGCACGGACATTGGAAGGACTAGTGGCCCGAGCGTGGTGATATTTGTTTTGAGGGCATCTCCAGCTACAAGCATGAGGTCTTTCGAGAGGGAGACTCCGATTTTATTGTTGTCATCCTCTCTTTGCATGACACAGTTGTAGCTTTTATCATCCGCACCTTTGTGAGTACGAATACTGTGGACCAGTTGATTCTTTGAGTAGCCACGATCTGATGGTCGGTTGGAGAGGAGAATGGCTGCGCTGCCTACGCGAAATAAGCAGTTTGTGACGAGCATCGACCGTTCATTACCTTCATACAAGTTGTAGACGATGTTCTCTGTGCTGACCACTAGCGCATAGGAGTTGGGGTGTATCTGTTACATAACTTCTAAATTAATTAAGTTCAAGACACATGTTTATAACAGATTAACAGTTATCATGTACGGGATTTAAAACTTTTTTTTTTACATTTTTTTTTTGTTTAGAATCTCTATATGATAAACTTTTTTTTGTAGTTATAAAATTGGTTATCACATTTCACATTTGATAAAGGGGTGAATTCACACGAGCCAAAAAATTTATTAGTTTATTATTTTTAGACACCGATTTATATTTTATTGTTTTCATCACTTTTGACAACTTTTGGACAAAATGACCTCTAAATTTTACTTCATCTGACATGTAACTTGGTTATATGCTATTTGATTCCAAATTACATTCGAGTTGATTTTTCAGGTTGTATGTCAGTTAAATTTTAAATTGGACTTTTGTTTATATTATTAAGTTAAATGTTTTTTTTTTAATACTTGACAATGTTGAATTACAGATAAACATGTTATAACATTTGAATACTTTCTCAAATATGGAAGTTGAATTATGGTCCAAAAGACCCATACATTTAAAAAGTAGGTAAAATTTTCATTAGATTCAAAATGTCCATCAGACTCAAATCCGTATTAAATCAAACTGATTTGAACTAGAAAAAGCAGATTCAAGTAAAGGCCCTATTAAGACGAGTCCATATTTTACTATAACAAATTGTTAGATTATAGTTCGTAGTTATTAATTAAGCTTATTGTAATCAAATTCCCTCTTTTTTTTTTTTTTTCTTTCTTTGAAGTTCATTTACACTATTACATAAATTCGGGGTATTTATAGGAGGGAGGACTCGAACCCGTAACCTTATAGTATATGTATGAGAGGTTTTACTATCGGACTAACTTCACATTGTCAGCTTATTGTAATTAGTTAATTAATTTATTCTTTCTCATTGTATAGTTACTCTAATAACTTTGTGACACTTGTACGGTTTGTTAGAGACTTGTATTCATTGCTATCGTGTATATATATATGGATAATACTTAGGTACTGACTGATTAGAACCAAGATACTGACCCACCATGGGGTATTAGTACGTGGTATTTTTTTTTTTTTTTTTTTCACTTTTTATATTTATCTCCTTGTATTTTTTTAAAATGGACCACGTGCCAACACTTTATTGGTGAGTCAATTGATCATTGTCCTATATATAAAAGCTTTGATACTGTGCCATTTATGGAGAGCATTCCTCATTATTTCTCTCTCCAAAACATTTTCTTAAGTCTTCTAGAATCCAATTAAAATTAGGGCATGTTGGGACTTGGGAGTAGGGACGGCAACGACGCGGGTTAGGGTCGGGGAATGCTTTACCATCCCCATCCCAGCCTCCCAAAACCATCCCCATTCCCATCCCCATCCATGTCCCCGTATTTAGAGAAGCGGGGCCGGGGGCAGGGATTCCCCGTTGGAGGGGCCTTCCCCATACCCGCCTCATTCCCTGTTTAATATAATTATATATTTAAACATTACAACTTAAAAAAAAAAAAAAAAAAAAAAGTAAAAAAAAAGTAAAAAAAAAAAAAGGTATAAATTCAGTTATATATTATAAATATAATATATATATATTGACAAACGTGGTGTCAAAATATTCAGTTATATATTAACAAACGTGGTGTAAATATATATATATATATATATATATATAATATTCAATTATAAATATATAATATATATATTCAGTTATAAATTCCAACAAATCATAACTTGGCCAAACGTGGTGTCAATATATATAAAAGATTAAAAAAAATTGAATATTATATATTATATTATAAATATATATATGTATATATAATATATATATATATATATATATCGGGGCGGAGAGTGCTTTCTCCGTCCCTGCCTCGCTTTAACTTCGGGGACAAGACTTTGTCTCCATCCCCATTCCCGTCCCCGAATATTATCCTCCATCCCTGTCCCGTTCGGGGCGGAGCCCCGCAAGAAATATTGCCATCTCTAGTTTTAAATTACATGTCAATTGACTTTTAACTTACATGTCAATGGTTTTCAAGTACATGCCAGATGATTTCTAAATTTTTGGGTGGGTGAAATAAAGAAAAATAGAGGACAATCTTGTCTGTTCAAGGCTAAAGGTGATAAATATAATAAAATATAAATTTATGGCTAAAAACAATAAAAAAATAAATCAATAAAAATTTTGGTTACTTCTTACAATTTCCTCTATATATATTCTACGGTTCTTCTATGTATCATTGTAATCATATTTTGTTTTAGTATGATCACATACGTACAAATTACATATAATCACACTAAAATTTTGATTTGTTTTTGAAGATGAATACATGTAATTCACATACAACAATTATGATAGTGTGTGAATACACCGTTGAACTAAAGGAGACACACGTACATATATTAATATGATTGTTATCAATATAATACACTTACGAATGGAGTGATTATAAGCTATTCATGTAACATTATCATTAGGGTCATCTCACAGGGGCAGTAAACCCAGCATTTTGCTTGGGGCCCTCAAAAAGTCCAATCTACTTTTTCATCTTTTATAAAATTAGGGGTCCTAAATGGTCTAATTTATTTCTTCATCTTTTATAAAATTAGGGGATTCATATCCAATTTATTTAAGTTTAAGGACCCAATCTCAAACATTTTTTAATTTTTATATTTTTATATTTATTTATTTATTTTATTTTTAATAGGGCCCAATTATCTATATCTGGTTCAATTTAATAAAAATAAACATAAAAACCCAATTAAATTCTAACATATCAGACTTAGTTTGACATCATCTGAATCAAAATTGTTTGAGTCCAATTTAATTTTTTTTTTTTCTTTTGAAAGAGAGTTCAATTAGTAATCTTGATAGTAGTAGTATAATTAATAAATTTGCACTTTAGAAAGCAAGAAAAATATAAATGTAAACAATGTTTTGTTCTTATATTTTTAGATACGATTAAATCTTTTTTATTTTAATTTATGTGGATTACATTGTATTTGGTAAATGAAGAATTATTTATTTTTTTATTTTTTTATGTTAATGGTAATAATTTTATATAGGGCCCCAATTTTTCTTAATATCATAAAATCGTTTAGGTCCCAAAATGTCTGGAGACGGCCATCATAACAATAAACTTACATTTATATATATATATATATATATATATATATAGTTCTTTCCCCTCCAGTGTGTCTTGATATAACTTCATCAGTACGTTGCATGTGAGCCATAGATTATGGAGAAATTTTGACAAGTACATACACTTTAAGTCAAAGCATGTAAATCTAATGATCCACATCCAATACACTGATGAAGTTATATCAGGACGCACTGATATCCAGTGTGTCTTGATATAATTTCATCAGTACGTTGCATGTGAGCCATAGATTATGGAGAAATTTTGACAAGTACATACACTTTAAGTCAAAGCATGTAAATATAATGATCCACATCCAATGCACTGATGAAGTTATATCAGGACGCACTGATATGAAAAATTTCATATATATATATAAACAACACTTACATTTGCTTTTTTATTTATTAATAAGCTTGATATATTGTTAAAACGAAAATTCACGTGGAAAAAAAAAATTACATCTTTTCATGACATTGATTAACATGTATTTTAAAGACTATTGGATTAAAACCATTTTCTAATTGTTAAACTTTCAATTAATTTTTGCGAGATGAGAGTCAACAAAGGAAAGATAAAAAAATACAAAAGCAATATGAGAAATAGTATACCTGTAAAAGCTGTTTAGCGAGGTCAATAGAGATAATTCCAGCGCTGCAACCCATACCACAAAGATTATAGCTCAAAATGTTCCCTCTAAGCTTGTACCGATTCACCACCATTGCTGACAAAGACGGCGTCGGATTGAACAAACTGCTATTCACCACAAGAATCCCAATATCTCGAGGCTTCACTCCAGTTTTAGCCAAGAACTCATCGATTGCGCCGACAATCACAGACTCTGTCTCCTTCCTCGCATCCACCATCGACCGAATTGGAGGAATCTGCATCAAGCCTTCCGGGCCGTAAGTCATGTCCCCAATACCTGATCTCTCCAGGATTTTCTTTTTAAAGGCTATACTCTCTTCTGTGAACTTCCCTCCTTGTTTCACTAATTTCATGTAAAGTTCTTTACTGCACATGAGAGCCGGTAGCAAAGTCGACCATGTAAACTTTCCTTGGACGACTCATCAAGTAAACGGTAGATATAAAAACAGTGGAAACCGAACATAAAATGATTGTCACGAAATTGAACCTCAGGTTTTCTCTTAATTGAATGAAATTGTCGATGTTTAGCGTCGAGAGATGAGTTAAAACAACGAGAATGACTGGTAGGACAAAGAAATAGAGAGCATTCGAGATTAAATAATTGTAACCAAGCTTAACGTATTTGAGTCTAATGGAGAGGAAGAAGTTTGGAAGATTTTTGTTTTCATAAGCCATTATTACAATGCAAAATCACACGTAATATTAAGATAGAAGCATATGAATGTATGTAGAATTTGAAATCAAACTACGTTGAAGAGAAGGGAAGAGTGAGTGTGTAATTAATCCATGCTTGTGAAGGGAGTTTATAGGCATGCATAAGGGGACAGAAAGGGATGGATCTTGAGTATTGAAAGTGATATGCTACTTTGTTGCCATATATGCAGTAGATTATAATACTCTCTTTTGTTTAATTTAATTTCTCCCCAACATTTAGAACTCTGACTGAGAGATTTGATGAGCTGGTATTGCAGATTTCCAAGGTTAAGTTTGATCAAGTTTGTTATTTACTTTTAAATAATTAAAATTAGTTATTTTTTAAGAAAAGAAAGATGTGATAATAACCAAATCATTATGGTACAACTTGAGAGACGTTATATATATTACTAGCGTGTCAACCTCTATTCAATGCACAGACTTTGTTAAAAATAAAAAAACTATTTTAAATTTGCCTTTATTTTACTCAATTGGACCTCTGCAATTAAATTCTATCCTGATTTCTTATTTCATAATATAATTCAACTATTTAGATCGGTATTTAGTTTAATTTGGAATAATTTATAAATTACATTCACCATTCAATTTTTGTACCAAGTTTGCTCAGCGGTTTTTTTAGATTCCATAAGTATTACTTGATAATTTTAATAATCTAGATGTTTTAAATTCTACTCAAAAGCCATCAATAAGTATAATATTATAATTTTAATAATTGAAATGATTCAAATTCTACTCCCAAGTGAGAAAAGTTTGACGATTTTAATTGTCTTTAGTGGGAATGTTATTATGTATTTTTGACTATTGATAAATATAAAATATTAGTTATGAAAATAAGAGAAACAATTCTATATCAATTAAAACATATAGAAAGAAATAGCATGTAAGTTGAAATATATGTATGCAAATTTTTAAATAAAGTAAGTTTCCTGATAAATTCATTGCCAATATCTCGGAATTATTTAATAACATTGAAATATCCTTGATGATTGAGGTCACCAAGAATTGACAAAATTGAATGAGGATTGTTAGTCACTAAATTGAATGAGGATTGTTAGTCACTAAATTTAAATTTTGAACCAAATTTCAATGAAATTTGTCTTTTAACATCAAATAAGTTTTGAGAAGGAATATGTCAGTGCTTTCAAACTCCACATATGCACAACTTCCACCGAAAATGTAAAAAAAAAAAAATCATAAAATTTGTAGTGAATTGCACTTGCTACTCCAAAAAATCAATCATCTATTTCAGCAACAATTAAAATACTCAACAATGAAATAATGAATAAATCAATAAAATATTTATTTAAAGAACTTACCCTGACATAGATATATTTGATAATATGGTAATATGGATCTTCAATCAGAAAGAAAAAATAGAAGAAAAAGTGTATAAATTAGATTTTCTTAACGAAAAAAAAAAATGAAAATCATAAAAAAAATGTGAAACTTTTGAAGAAAAAAAAAGAAGTTAGAAAGAGATATGAAATTGAAGAAAAATTTTATGATCTTTGTATGCAAGAGTCTCTTTTATAGTGAAATCAAAAATCAAAGAGTCTTTGAAATTTATGATTTTATTTATGGTTTTATGATTTTAAGTGATGCTTTATACGAGATTTGGGGATATTTGAAAAAAAAAAAGAAAAAGAAAAGAGATTATGATTTATTTTCAAAATTAACTTTTCAGATATTTTCAACATGAAATGTATATAAATTAATTAAAAAGGGAAAAAAAAATCCCCAAAAATTTGAAACGGCTTGGTTGAATTAGAAGAGACAAAAAATTCAATTTAAAGGGAAAACAAAAATCAGAAATTTGAAACGGTTGAGTTGGATTAATTAGAAGAGACATTCAATTTTGAGGCACAATATTAAATTGGACAAAACGGGAGAATTTAAGGGCAATTAATTTGGGATTGCCTCCTCATTCTACAAAACCATACCTCCTAACATTATCATTAATCAAATAATAATCATTGTTTTAAGGGGAATGCTATCTACCTTTCCCATTTACCTTTCCCACTCATCACTTGACATATATACAATATTTAATTTAATAAAAAAAATCTCACTTTTTGCTGCAAAGCTTGTTTACGTTTTTGCCCCTTATTAATATGCACACCCACTTGAATAAAAAAATAAAAAAAATAAAAAATAAAATAAAAAAACCCTTTTTTTTCTTTCTTTCAGGAAATTTGTTGGATTTGCATTATAAAAACTATGAACAAAAAGAGTATATTATAGAGCATTAAAAAAAAATACATCATATTTTAGTAATACACATGTATGACATCTATTTTTTGATTGTGGACTTCCAGAAAATCTGGATGTGATCTTGTAGGTGGGATTTTTTGACTTGAAAGAAACATAAAGAGGAGACTTGAACAAAAAAGAGAGGGAGGAGAGAGTGGCTGCTTTATTATTATTATTATTATTATTATTATTATTATTAATTTGGTTGAGAGAAAAAGCAAAAACGTAAATAGGCTGGAGTTGTTGTTTGGTAGGTATTGGGTGAAGTGAGAGATAGAAACATAAACAAACTTTGTAAAAAATAATAAGAGTTATATATATATATTAAATTAAAGAGTGTATATATGTCAAGTGATTAGTGAGAAAGACAAGAAAGTCGTTTGGTATTAATAAATGACAAAAATGTAAAAAAGCTTTGTAACAAAAAATGAGAGTTTTTATTTTTTATTTTTTATTATTAAATTAAAGAGTGTATATATGTACATGATGAGTGGGAAAGGCCAGTGGAAAAGGTATGAGAAAGGTAGATAACATTCATCTGTTTTTAATTGCATGAATTTAGCATGGCAATTTAAGAATCAATGTACTTCATTAATGTTGAATAAGAAATGTTTTTATTAAATTATTTTTGACTAAATTGAATACGAAAGAAAGATTAGCTTTGGGATTATTAGCATACTTTATGATATGATATTATATATGATATGATATGATTTGATTATTTTGTAATATTATTATATATTATTGATTTAATTTGTATATTTTCTAAACATTTATTAAATTGCCAAGATTATTATAAATTATTGATTTGAATATTATCTTTTAAACATTTATTAAATTGCCAGACGGTTTTTGGTTAAAAAAAAAGCTATTATTATATTATTATATATGATATGATATTATTATATATGATATATGATTTGATTTGATTATTTTGTAAGATTATTATATAATATTGATTTGATTTAAATATTTTCTAAGCATTTTTTTAAATTGCCAAGATTGTTATAAATTATTGATTTGAATAGTTTTCCAAACATTTATTAAATTGCCATATGGTGGTTTCTGATTAAAAAAAAAAAAAGAGGCTATTATTATATTATTATATATGATTTGAATATTTTTTAAACATTTATTAAATTGCCACATGACGGTTAAAAAGGGTTACTGTTATATTATTAAATATGATATATGATATATTTGATTTCATTATTTTGTAAGATTATTATATATTATTGATTTGATTTGAATATTTTCTAAGCATTTTTTAAATTGTCAAGATTGTTATAAATTATTGATTTGAATATTTTTTAAACATTTATTAAATTGTCACATGGCAGTTTCTGGTTTAAAAAGCCAATTATTATTATTATTATTATATGATATGATATGATATATGATATATGATTTAATTTGATTATTTTGTAAGATTATTATATATTATTGATTTGATTTGAATATTTTTTAAACATTTATTAAATTGCCACATGGCGGTTTCTGGTTAAAAAAGACTATTATTATATTATTATATATGATGACTAGTTTTCCAACCCGAGCGTTGTACGGGCTCCGTATTATAAATTGTTTGTAAAATATTGTGTTGTTTATACCGAAAATTTTGATGCAAATATCTTTAAATATAATGAACATATAGTTTTTCCTTTAGTTACCTAAGTCATGTTAACCTCATTAGGTTTTAAATTATTGTTAGGTGGTAGCGAAGCTCATACTCCAACCATTTGTAAATTTTTTAGAGTATATTCTCATCTATATAATATAAAGCATCCGATCGGAATAAATTGAGTCAAGTTTAATTATATAATAAAGGGCAGAGAAAATAAATCCATCAAACCGTTATAGTTTTAGAAGTTTGATATTTCTCTAAATAAGTTGGAATGTGTTTATAAAGATAGATGGAATTATTTAGAGGTTGAGTTACTTTGCAGTATATATGGATTACCACCTCTCAAGCTTTTCACTTTTTTTCTTTCTTGATAGTTGTCCTATAAAAAAAAAAGTTAAATTATATTTTGTGTTGGTGATGCGTTATAATGAATTTAAATTTAAATTAAATGTGCTGTATTTTTTGCACAATAACTTACTCTTGTATGGATATTTGCTTATTTCTTTGTTGAAGTTCTTCATCATGTCCACAATCCTTAGGTCGTGTTGTTGAGGAGTAAGCTGATGAGTCTTGTGAGCTGGAGTCTTTTGATTCATCTGACTGTATTTCTGCTATTATACCCTGATGTCAAATCGGGATTATGTTTGTTTTTTTCTTATATTATTTAATGATCTATTAATTTCATTGATATACAATTGCTAGATTAATTTGTGATATCCAAATTACGTGAGAATTAGTACCTTTTGCGAAAGTTTTGGCTCACCGGAGCAAGAGTCACTCTTTTCCATTGGGAATATGCTAAGCGCAATAAACTTTGAATAGCCTCTTTTCAAATTGAAGGAGTCAAACTTTAAACGGAAGAGATAGGCTCTACCAATTATCCTTCGAAGAGTTATTGGTATCTCATTTGGTTGGTCACGTTTCTAAGCAATTGTTATGACATTAGTTTATGTGTTAATAAAGTGCAATATAGTTTTTTGTATGCTATTTTTAGTAGACTTTTTGTAGTGGGGACATACCTTATTCTTTCCATTGTAAAGATCTGAGCTGAGACATGTATTCCAATTATTTTTTCAACTTCTCTTTCAAAAATTATGAATGTTGCATTTGCTATCGTGCCTTCAACTTCAACTACCCGATTTGTGAAATAGAAGTAATTAATTTTTGATGAAATATGAAATTGTCTACGAAAAAGTTTTATGTAATATTTTACCTTGGTGTCAGATATTCTGCTTCGATTTTGCATTGGTCATACAAGAATGATGACTCTAGATTGATGAGTTTCTTGTTGCCTTGTTTGCAAGAAATGTAATACCATTCATCTATTCCCTTTACTGTTGCAATTCAGACCTATTTTTGGAAAAATTTCACGGAGATTATAGTGAGTAATTTGCAGTAAACAAGGTTTTTGATTCATATTCTAGAAATTAGTATGGTGCCTTTCAATCATATTCTGAGTGCATTGCTAATATTTGTTCAACTGTTTCTTTTTTTGAAGTAGTGGCATCTTCATTGATTTTGTCACTTTTGGCAATTCAATTTGTGTGACAATTACGCTTTCTTGAGATGGATTACAGTTCATAATGGTGGATATATATATATATTTTTTGTTGAGAACATAAAATAGGAGATTATGGAGTTTAAAAATATTGTATATGTACCTTTGAATGGAATATCTAAGTTGACATACATCTTAGTAGCATTTGTTGTTGATAGATATGTTTTACCTAATAGTTTTTGTGTATAATTAGTAATTTGTTTTATTACGTACCTATGTTTAGCAGATCCAAGAAAATGAATATACAATATTATTACCTCTAAATGACTTGAATGTTGCCGATGTTGCAATAAGAAAACTTTTGTAGCATATATTAACAAACAAATTTGACATATCCATTAATCTGCACAGAAAAAAGTTAATCATATTATAATTGGTTTAAAAATTGAAATTTTGCTAACTAAGGTCCCACTTGTCCACCACTTTGTTTGTGAACATATGTAAAAGAGGATACCCTGACTATGACAGTCTTTTTAGATTAATTTGTATGAGTTGGGAACCACTCGACATGCTGTCTAACTTATAACCGGCAATCTAAATAGTTTAAAAGAAAAAACCATCTCAAAATAATAGTTTTTAAAAAGGATTCAAATCCAATTGAATATAAATTTTTATTGTATAAGATGTTTAAAAAATATTTATTATAGATTGAGATCTAACAAAAAGATAAATCTTTATGAATATGATCATCCTTCATTCATTCTTTAAGATTTTATTATAATAACCATTAAAAACGAAGTAAATTTCTAATCATAGACAACTAAACCTTTAAATTAAGGCATAATTTCATTAAAGTCCCATCTTTTTTGTGATTTGTCACCTTTGTAAATGTCTTTGTATTTTTGTCACTTTAGTCCTATCTTTTTTCAAAATCCATCACTTTAATCCTTTGACCAAATATTTAACGGTCAACTATAACAGATGTGTTAAAGTTCAATTTTACCCTTTTTACTATTTACTAGTTTACTTTAATTAAAATGACATTTTTACCTTGATTTTTTATAATTTAAAACTTTAGCATTTATATACCATCATTACACAACATTATTTACTATTTTACCATCACACTTTAAAATTTTACAACTTTATAATTAAATTAATTGCCCAAAATGCCATTATTAAACAAAATTATTTACATTTTTACCATTAAATATTTTATTTTAAAAAATCATTACTCAAAGTCTCAGACTTGACAATTGAGGAAGGGTTAGAATTTTTTCCAATATAATGCCCTGGTTAGGTGCCTTTAAACATGGATTCATGAAGATGGAAGCAATTGTGAAAAAACATGTAATACAATGCATGTTTCGAAATATTCCAAAAATCTGTAAAATATTCCAAAAGGTTCACAGTAAACATTCTTGTCATTG